>JACDIV010000120.1:5000-182032 GCA_022244645.1 Thraustochytrium striatum | reverse complement strand
GGTGCACTCGTGCAGGTCCAGCACGCCACCAAGTTCGGCGTAGCAGTCAGGCAGCTCGCGGATGGTTGTCCACCCCTGAAGCCGCAGACCACTGCTTGGCCCAATGATCTCCAGCAGCGCTACCAGAAATGCCTCCATGTCCGCCTGGTGCTGCGCCTCCAACGCCGTGCACCGGCTCAGGTCGAGCGTGCCATTGACGCGAAGGCTCGTTGGCAAGCTTGTCAGAGCTGTGCAGCTGGTCAAGAACAAGTCGCCATCCACGTAGAGCCCCTCGGCACGCTGGTGAGCTCCAGCAGCCCGCCAGGTCGAGCGTGCCGTTGGCCTTGATCAGACTCTCTGGCAAGCTGGTCAGGGCCGAACAGTCGATGAGATTGAGGTTGCCGCCGACGCTGAGACCGTCTGGCAGGCTGATCAGGGCCGAGCAATCGGATAGTTCGAGGTCACCGCCAATGCTGAGGCCGTCACCGAGCCTGACCAGGGCCGAGCAGCCCAGAAGATTGAGGTCGCCGCCGACACCAAAGCCATCGGGCACCTCCTCGACAGCGTCCCACCACTCTAGGAAAAGCCCAGCCTTGGCCCCAGCACCGCCGAAAGCTGCTCGAAGAAGGCGCCCATGTCGCCGCGGTGCCGCTCCTGCAGGGCCGAGCAGTCCCAGAGACTGAGGTCACCGCCGACGCTGAGGCCGTCTGGCAGGCTGGACAAAGCCGAGCAATTGAATAGATCGAGGTCGCCGCCGACGCAGAGGCCGTCGCCCAGGCTGGTTAGGGCCGAGCAACCGCGAAAAATGAGGTCACCACGACGCTCAAGCCTTCTGGCACTTGCTCGACAGCATCCCACCCAGCGAGCAAGAGCCCAGCATTGGGCCCTAGTATTGCCGAAAGCTGCTCGAAGAAGGCGCCCATGTCGCCGCGGTGCCGCTCTGCAGGGTCCTGCAGCCACGAAGATCGAGCTCGCCGCCGACGCTGAGGCCGTCTGGCAGGCTGGTTAGGGCCGAGCAACCGCGAAGAATGAGGTCACCACCGACGCTCAAGCCTTCTGGCAGGCTGGTCAGGTCTGAGCAATCGCGAAAATCGAGATCGCCGTCGACGTGCATCCCCACGGGCGCCTGGCCGCGCAGAAGCAGCTCGCGCGCCTCACCGGGCGGCAGGCAGGTCGCCGTGTTCTGCCTGTGCTGCTGTTGCTGCTGGCCCGCCATCGCCCGCTGCCACCTTCCTCTCCTTTGTGCTCCTGACGCTCGTTCGTGAGGTACGGTACTGTACCGGTACCGTATCTCCAGCGCAGAAGGTACGGTACGGTACCGGTACGTACGGTACGGTACGTACCGGTACCTGGTACTGTGTACCGTACCAAACCACAGTACAACGTACCGGTACCGGTACTCGTACCGTACAAGGCACAGAGAGAGGTGTTCTGTACTCTTGTCCATGAGATGAATCCGGTAGATGAACGCGGTCAAAACATAGGACCCATTAGGAGTATACCGAATGCCTGCCACTGACGGTTGCATGTAATCCGGCCTGTTCCCGTGCAAAAGCGGTCCGTTGCCCGAAACCCGGATTGCCTTAGGGTCGTGAAATTGACGTCAGTCATGACATGCCCCGAGGGGCCCCTGGTCACGTCGACGATCACGCACGCCGGGAGCCGAGCAGCGAGCAGCGAGCAACCACGCGCTTGCGGCGCGCGCGGCCGACGACGCCGTGGTGCGCTGTGCCCAGCGGCCCGCAGCGGCTCAGCGCAGGGCTGGCCGGCGGCTCTGGCGAGGTAGACCCTATCGGCTCGCTGCGCGCTGCGCGTTCAGTCCTCGAGGTGGCATGCCCTGCCCTACTGCTCCCAGGCTCGGACAACGCTGGCCTGGACGAGACGCTGCGTGCACTGATTAGAGCCAATCGCCTTACCACGGAGAGCAAGAGTGCCGCTCGGCAGCACGTCACGAGGATACTCGCCAAGCAAGGCGCCTTTGCCACACTTGTCCTACAAAGGCTTGGTGCGCAGCTCGTGCTCGCGGTTGCTGAGGCCCTGCGACAACGCAGCGGCGGCGGCGGCAGCAGTGCGATGTGGCGCGACTTGCACATGGCTGAAGATCCGCCCGCACCATTCACAGTCAGTCGCATGTGGTCGCCATGCTGCAGGCTCTTGCGACGACGAGCACGGCTCTCTACAGCCTCGAGCCTGGCAGCATGAGCGCAGTCGCGGTGCGGCAGCGGCTGTCGCCCTGCTTCCCCCCCCCACATGGCCGAGACGCTTCCCTTTTTTGGACGGCAACCAGTCGCTCTGTGCGGGCGTGCTGCCGCAGAGTTGGCTCAACGGCGTGCTTTGCGAGCTCAACCTCATGTGTTGCGGTCTTGGGTATGCCGCGACAAGAGCCTTCGGCGCTCGAGCGGCCTGCCTGCGCGGCTCAAGCGTGGCGCTGGATGCGGGGCATGCGCGCCGTAGCGCAAGACACGCGCCCGCACGCTTACCAGCGCGTCGATAGGAGCGGCCGCCACCGCACCATGCCGCCGCCGAAGCGGCACTGCAGCGCATAGAGGACGCGCTCAGGGCATGCGCGGACAAGCCGGTGTTGGCGCTCGGGCAGCTAGCCGTGGTGGTGGGCGAAATGGCCTTGCATTCCTCTGCGAAAAAAGCAGCCAAAGCAGCTAAAGCAGCCTAAAGCCACAGCGCGCTCCCCGAGCCCGCCTCTCCTGACTGAGCAAGATGACAGAGTGGGTCGATTACGTTACCAAAACTTGAAGAACCTGGACACCTTGTTGGACTTCTTGTTGGACTTGCGGTTCCTGGGGAACCGCTCGTGCCCCTTGGAAAACGAGATTGCGCGCGGCGGCGACGGGATGTCGTTTACGCAGCGGTAGTGCCGGTGGAAGAGGTCGTCCACGTCCAAGGCCGGCACGCGATGACGCGCGGCTCTGGAGACGTCGTGGATGCGCAGCTGGATCGCCGGAAAGGTTGCCCGGACGAACAACTTGCGCGTACCATGCCCGCCTGTCACTTTGTGGTAGTCGCAGTCATCGTTCGGCTTGATCTCGGCCGGGTTGTCGCAGCTTGGGCCGGCGTTGGGCCCGTCCCGCGCAAAGTAGTGCATCGCGCGCGGGTACTCGACCTCCATGTGGTGCTTGCTCACGCGCCGCATGAACCGCGCCCAGCGAGCCTCGCTCTCGGCCTTGTCCAGCGGCCACGAGACGCCCGGGTAGATGTCCTCGTCGCACCCGTCCGGGTTCAGGCCGCCGATGGAAAACCCGTCCTCGGAGCGGCCAACCTTGGCCTTCATGTACTCGACCAGCGGCGTGGCCGGGTCGCGCCCCGTCGTGTTGTTGATCAGGCTGATACCTGGAAACACGTACTCGTCCAGGTCCGTGTGCAGCACCCACGCGTGGCCGTCGCGCAGCGCGCGCAGCTGGCATTCCAGCTTGGTCCACATCTGCCCACCCGAAAACGTGGACAGAAACGCGTAGTCGCTGGCCCCGGCGTACATCCGATCGAGATGGTCCCGAAGGTCAATCATGCGCAGCGCCGAGCTGTTCTCGGCGGCGAGCCGCTGCATGTACATGTCCAGCTCCAGCGGCTGCACGAGCGTCGTGGACCCGGCGTTGTACATGTACGTCGTGTGAAAGCCGTGAAAGCGGTTGTACTCGCTCAGCTGAACGATGTTGCCAGCGCCGACGTCGCCAAAGGTGGCGCGGCCGCACACCGCAGCAGAGTCCGCGGGCGCGATGGCGGGGCGTCGCGCGAGGGCGTTGGACAGCACAAGCTCCACCGGCTCGTCGTCGACCGGCCACGCCAGGCTAAAGACTCCCGAGGCGCCCATCGGGATCTCTTGCTCGAGCTTGCACGAGAACAGCAGCGGATACACCTCCGCCTTCTTGCTCCAAAGGTCGTGCCCGCCAGAGAACATGACCGCCGCCGCCGTGGCACGCTCCAGCTGCTTGCCGCGCTTGTTTTCGCCAGTGACGATGCCGCCGTTCGAGGTCACCGAGCCGCGGATGCAGCGCCCGTCCGCGCCGCACCACGAGCAGCCGCGGTAGCGCTCCGGGGCGGGGCAGAGCTTGTGCGCGGCGCAGGCACTCCTCCAACCGTGGTAGCGCCACATCTGCGCCGTGTCCATCAGGACGGCCCCCATGACCTCGTCGCCACTGGGCATGACGTGCACGGGGTCGGCGCGGCCGTCCAGCATCTGTACCGTCCGGGAGTCGACCGAGAAGGCTTCACCGCTAGCGTCTCCAGGCGAGGGCGGCGGGAAAGCCGGTGTCGCCCACGCCTTGCTCCAGACCATGTGCTGCTCCCGCGGCGACTCCTCCTCGTGCAGCAGTGTAGAAGCTGCTGCGCGATCGTTGGTGATCACCAGCCCATGTCGGATGACGTTGGCCACCTTCGCTCTCGGCTCGCCGAGGCCGAGCAGCATCATCAGCAGCAGGAGTAGCAGCACCGCCAGCAGCAGCAGCAGCAGCAGCGGCAGCGTCGCGCGAGACGGCCTCGCGGCCTTCCTCCGCCTGCCGCCCATACCTGTGGCGCGTGCCATTGCAGACACAGGTGAGTCGAAGACGTGACATTGTCCACCCCATGTCACGTCATTGACGTCATTGCTTTCAGACAATGACCAAAAACAGAAGAACCCGGAGCATCGAGCGAGGGAAGAGAGACACGGAGATGTCGGAGGAGGCGCAGCGCGAGAAGCAGCGGCGGCAGGACGGCGGTGGCAGTGGCGGCACCTTGCCCAGCGGCAGCGGCTCTGGCACAGCGCGCGCGAGCTGGCGCGCCATCCCCGACGGTCCGCTTGGGATCATCGCCGAGTTGGCTGGCCCATGGGTGTGCGGCACGCTGTCAAAGGCGCAGGCCATCCGAGCCGTGCTGCCCGCGGCCCTCGCGATCCTCAAGGTCGTTCTTTTGGCACGACGGCAGCCTGCGCAATCTCGCCTTGGCGCTTTGTGGAGAAGCAGATGCCGACAGCGCTCGAGTGACGCAGGCGCTCGCCACGCAGCAGGCCTGCAGTGAGATCACTTTGTCCAGGGTACGCACATTGACCTCTGCCGCCGTCGGTAAAGCTCTCAAGGCCAACAACGTCTGCTGGAAGGCGCTCACGCTCGTGAACTTCGACGCGGATGAAATATCCACGGTGCTGTTCGAGGGCCTCCAGCACAACCACGTGCTGCAGAAGCTCAAGATCCAAGGCGACTTGGACGACGATTGCTGCGAGGCGATCGGGAACGCGCTTCGCGGACCTGGCACTTCGCTTCGTGAGTTCCACTTGGACGGCGACATCGCCGAACACGATGGGTACATTGTCAAAGGCCTCGTGGACGGTGTCAAGGGCAGCCGCACGCTTCGCCATCTTGAGATCAAGTTCACGGAAGAGCTTGAGCTGGATCTAGAGCCGTCCGTGGAGGTGCTGCGCGACGTGCTTCGAGCAGCAGACACCGCTGGAGGTGCTTCGCATCGAAAGCTGGATCATGGGAGACGCCGGAGGAGCGGCTTTGGCGAATGGTCTAGCCAGCAACAGCACGCTCCGCCGCCTCGATCTGGACAACTGTGACATCGGCGTTGCGACCTGCCGCGCGCTCGGCTTGGCGCTGGCATTCGAGAGCTCGGCGCTGTGCGAGCTTGATCTCTACGGCAACAACAACGTGGATGACGCTGCAGGAGCGGCCTTGGCGGAGGGTCTGGCCAGCAACAGCACGCTTCGCCGTCTCCGTCTGAGCGACTGCAACGTCGGCCTTGCGACCTGCCGCGCGCTCGGCTTGGCGCTGGCATCTAAGAGCTCGGTGCTGTGCGAGCTTGAGATATACTGGAACAAAGACGTAGGCGACGCCGGAGGAGCGGCCTTGGCGGAAGGTCTAGCCAGCAACAGCACGCTTCGCCGCCTCATTCTGAGCGAATGTGGCGTTGGCATTGCGACCTGCCGCGCGCTCGGCTTAGCACTGGCGTCTGAGAGCTCGGCGCTGCGCGAGCTTGACCTACTCAGGAACAGAAACGTGGATGACGCTGCAGGAGCGGCATTGGCAAAGGGGGCCTGACCAGCAACAGCACGCTTTGTCGTCTTAATCTGTTCTACTGCAACGTGGGCGTGAGATGCAGAGCAAGATCGGCAAGTCCTGTCGAAGGGTCGCTAGCCAGAGACTCTCATGTCGAAAGATGCGAGCCGCGCGCGGCACAGGCCTTGCCGGCATGACCAGCGCCACCAGCCGAGGCGGGGCTTTTGAGCGAGGGCCCGGTAAAGCCACCAATGGATACTTTTCGAGAGAGAGTAGCGCTATTGGTGCCTGCGGCAGCACGACCGGGTTGCCAAGGAGCTGGACCTTGTCCTCGCGCCGATAGTAGACGGGGCTAGCTCGGTACAGCACTTGGCAAGGAGAAGCGGTGCACCCCTGTAGAGGACGGAAGCTTTCACTGAGTGCTCGCGAGGATCTTCAACTCGACAGTCAATCAAGAGCCCCGGGACTGGGGACCAGTTTCGATTCGTGGTGAAAAAGCCGCGGCGGCCCAGAGCGCGCTCTTGTGCTTGGAGCGCAGCGCTGGACGTGCCCGCCACGCAAGCGCTGCGCGAGGCCATTTACCTGCCTGAGCCGGCCTTGGCCTCGCTGCCCGATGCTGCGGGCCTGCACAAGTTCCTCGGCAAGCTGGGGCCCGGCGGGCGGACGCTATCGCTCTGCGAGGTGGCCTTCTGGACCAGTAGGGGCCGCATTGTGCCGCTTCAGGCGCCAGACGCTTCTGGGGACGGCAACGAGCAAGAGCTCCTCGCAGTCGCGGACGGCGACGGGGCAACATGCCGACATGCGTGCGCTGCGCAGAGGCAAACTCGGGCAGTTCGCTGCAGCAGTGGCTCGAGGCAGCCCTGGAGCTCGAGGCAGCCCTGGAGCTCGAGTCGGCCGAGGAGAGCGCCAAGTTGGACCTCACCCCGCTCGGAGCCTTCAACATCGCGGGCGCGGTCGTCCTCTTGGACGGCCAGCCGCTCGGCGAGGTGCCAAGCACGCTGGAGCTCGAGCTCGACGCCAGCAGCGCCTTCACGCTGCTGGGAGATCTGCAATCTCTTGCTGCGCCCTTTGACGTCTGAACAGATGAATGAACGACCCTCCCCCCACGAGATCGGCACGGAACGCTGCGCACATGAGGATGGCGCCTGTTGCTCGTAGGAAACACCAAGAATTGATCATCAGATCGCGCGCGTTGACGGGGGCGCTTGCGTGGGAGGGACTACGTACTCTCTTTCGCAAGCACGAGACTCGCGACGACGATGAACACTGGCACAGCCGCAACCCAACGATTCCGCGAGCGTGGCAATGATCATCGAGTGTGTGCTGAGCGGCGCATCGGCCACGCTTGGGGGAGTGTCTCGTGGTCACACGCGCTTGTGTGATCAGGGCCAGTTGTCGCGCGCCATCTGCCGATCACTGGCCTCAGCTCTCATGTGCCTCCAGCAGTCACCATTCACGAGCCCGATGCCAAGGTTGCGCACGTGCCAATCAGGCCGACTTGCTTCTCGAAAGCAGGTGTGCGAGTGCCGTTCAAAACGCCTTTTCGCCTGCTTGAAGCTTAACAGTTGCCGTTCATGAGCTCGGTGCGAAGGCTGAGCTCAACGCCAAGGCTGCGCACGCGCCAATCAAGCCGACCTTCAGAAACCAAGCCGACCTTCTCGAAAGCAGGTGTGCGAGTGCCGTTCAAAACGCCTTTTCGCCTGCTTGAAGCTTAACAGTTGCCGTTCATGAGCTCGGTGCGAAGGCTGAGCTCAACACCAAGGCTGCGCACGTGCCAATCAAGCCGACCTTCAGAAACCAAGCCGACCTTCTCGAAAGCAGGTGTGCTGGTGCGAGTGCCGTTCAAAACGCGTTATCGCCTGCTTCAGGCTTAACAGTTGCCGTGCATGAGCTCGGTGCGAAGGCTGAGCTCGATGCCAAGGCTGCGCACGTGCCAATCAAGCGGACATCCTTCTCGAAAGTAGGTGTGCGAGTGCCGTTCAAAAAGGATTTCGACCTGCTTGGAGCTTAACATTTGCCGTGCAGGAGTGCAAAGGGGGCAACGTCACCATGCACGAGTCCACCGACGGGCTTGCGCCAAGCCAGAGACAAAATGCAGCCACACCACATGGTGTTGCCCTGTGTGGCAGGCAACTTGCCCAGGGCTCGGCCAAGGTGTCGCAAACATGCACGTGTGTCCACCAGTCTCGGCACGCGCAAGAAAGTGAGAATGTACGGAACCTGGTACGTACCGGTACCGTACAATTTGTACCGGTAACTCACCGCGGTACCGGTACAGTACCGGTACTGGTACTGGTACTGTAATCGAGTACCGCAACAGTACTGTGTACTCACATCAGTTCTTGTGAACTGGTCCTCGTACGGTCGAAAGGTGAAGTGCGGAACTTCATCATGCGCGTCAGCAACGGTCTCTGGAGCTCCGACAGCTACACAGCGCCAACCACGTCTCAGCTGCACCGCGGCTACCAGTGTGCCACCATCACGTTTCGAGCCCGAGCATGAGCTACACAGTGGATGCCAGTACGTCACTATCAGTCGAATCTCAGCAACTTCTGACTTGCATCATCGTCGCTTGAGTTGATGAATAATCTTGTTGCCTCTCCTCCGCCCGGCACCGGTTCCGCAATGGTTCTGATTCATTTCTTGCGATTTAATACATAGGGATTTAAGCATACAGAAGAACGCCTAAGACTCAGTAGGACTGGGGCCCTGCTGTAGAGGAAGCTTTGAAAGCTTCCTGAAAAAGCCGCTCGCATTCGAGCGCAAAGGTCCGGGCACTACTTCCTGAAACGAAAGCCGAGGCCTCTGCTTTGTTCCGCTGCGGCTTGGCAAGCAGCGTTCGCTGCCGGTGCTGGCCGTGCCGAATGCAACCCGCTGGCACCAGCGCTGCTGCTGCGAAATCCTCCTTCGCGGCCGCTGGAGACGTTCGACTTGAACAGCCCTGCGAGCTCACCCCACTGGCGGTAGGATTATGCCCAGAGCGGGGCTGCTGAATGGCAACGAGGCGGGTGCTGCAGCTGTCGAGCTCGGTTTCGGCGGTTGCTCCTTTTGCTTCCTTTTGATTGAGCGTGAACGTACGTGTTGCCGGTCTGTCAAGGACGGATACTGGTGCACTCTAAGCGCTGCGCCTCGAGAGGCGCAGCGCCGCTTGAGCTGCACGCTGGTGCCGCTGGGCCAAGCAAGCCTCAGAGTTCCCGCGGCGTGCAGCCCAACGCGGAGCCCAAGCGTGCGCCACCGGATTTCCAGGTACCGGTTGGCCTCAGGCAGATTGCGGCAGGTGGGCCAGCAAGTGTCCGAGCCGCCGGGACGACCGACCGAAGGCCGAGACGAGCTGCCCGGGTCCGCATCGACAGACAGGGGTGTGCCGCGACAAGAGCCTTCGGCGCCGCGTTGCGCGCCAGGTCGGCGCCGAAAGTCGGCGCTCGAGCGGCTTGGTGCTTCCTGCTAGAGCGACCTGCGCGGCTCGGCGCGGCGCTGGACGCGGGCATGCGCGCCATGGTGAAGGTCACGCGCCCCTCCAACCATGGTAGCGCCACATCTGCGCCGTGTCCATCAGGACGGCCCCCATGACCTCGCCGCCACTGGGCATGACGTGCACGGGGTCGGCGTGGCCGTCCAGCATCTGAACTGTCCGTGAGTCGACGAGAAGGCTTCACCGCTAGCGTCTTCAGGCGAGGGCGGCGGGAAAGCCGGTGCCGCCCACGCCTTGCTCCAGACCATGTGCTGCCCGCGGCGCCTCCTCCTCGTGCAGCAGAGTAGAAGCTGTTGCGCGATTCTTGGTGATCACCAAGCCATTTTGGATGACGTTGGCCACATTCGCTCTCGGCTCGCCGAGGCCGAGTAGCATCATCAGCAGCAGGAGTAGCAGCACCGCCAGCAGCAGCAGCAGCGGCGGCGGCGGCAGCGTCGCGCGAGACGGCCTCGCGGCCTTCCTCCGCCTGCCGCCCATACCTGTGGCGCGTGCCATCGCAAGCACAGGTGAGTCGAAGACGTGACATTGTGCACCCCATGTCACGTCATTGACGTCATTGCTTTCAGACAATGACCAAAAACAGAAGAACCCGAAGCATCGAGCGAGGGAAGAGAGACATGGAGATGTCGGAGGAGGCGCAGCGCAAGAAGCAGCGGCGGCAGGACGGTGGCGGCGGCAGCGGCGGCACCTTGCCCAGCGGCAGCGGCACTGGCACAGCGCGCGCGAGCTGGCGCGCCATCCCCGACGGTCCGCTCGGGATCATCGCCGAGCTGGTTGGCCCGAGGGAATGCGGCACGCTGTCGGAGGCGCAGGCGATCCAAGCCGTGCTGCCCGCGGCCCTCGCGATCCTCAAGGTCACAAGCAACAGCCTGGACGCGCTCGCCTTGGCGCTTTGTGGAGAAGCAGGAGCCGACAGCGCTCGTGTGACGCAGGCGCTCGCCACGCAGCAGGCCTGCAGTGAGATCGCTTTGTCCAGGGTACGCACATTGACCTCTGCCGCCGTCGGCGAGGCTCTCAAGGCCAACAACGTCTGCTGGAAGGCGCTCACGCTCGTGAACTTCAACGCGGATGAAATATCCGCGGTGCTGTTCGAGGGCCCAGCACAACCACGTGCTGCAGAAGCTCAAGATCCAAGGCTACGTGGACGACAATTGCTGCCGGGCGATCGGGAACGCGCTTCGCGGACCTGGCACTTCGCTTCGTGAGTTCTACTTGGACGGCGACATCGCCGAAGACGATGGGTACATTGTCAAGGGCCTGGTGGACGGTGTCAAGGGCAGCCGCACGCTTCGCCATCTTGAGATCAAGTTCACGGAAGAGCTTGAGCTGGATCTAGAGCCGTCCGTGGAGGTGCTGCGCGACGTGCTTCGAGAGCAGCAGACACCGCTGGAGGTGCTTCGCATGGAAAGCTGGATCATGGGAGTCGCCGGAGGAGCGGCCTTGGCGGAGGTTCTAGCCAGCAACAGCACGCTTCGCCGCCTCCGTCTGAGCGACTGCAACGTCGGCCTTGCGACCTGCCGCGCGCTCGGCTTAGCGCTGGCGTCTGAGAGCTCGGCGCTGCGGGAGCTCGACCTCACTGGCAACTCGGACATGGGCGACGCTGCAGGAGCGGCCTTGGCGGAGGGTCTGGCCAGCAACAGCACGCTGCAACGCCTCAAACTGATCGGCTGTGGCGTTGGCATTGCGACCTGCCGCGCACTCGGTTTGGCGCTGGCATCTAAGAGCTCGGTGCTGTGCGAGCTTGAGCTGTACTGGAACGAAGACGTAGGCGACGCCGGAGGAGCGGCCTTGGCGGAAGGTCTGGCCAGCAACAGCACGCTTCGTCTCCTCAATCTGCACCTCTGTGAGGTCGGCCTTGCGGCCTGCCGCGCGCTCGGCTTAGCACTGGCGTCTGAAAGCGCGGCGCTGTGCGAGCTCGACCTCAGCTCCAACAAGAACGTGGGCGACACCGGAGGAGCGGCCTTGGCGGAGGGTCTGGTCAGCAACAGCACGCTCCGTCGCCTCAATCTGCGCTACTGCGGCGTCGGCATTGCGACCTGCTGCGCGCTCGCCGTTGCGCTCGCATCTGAAAGCGCGGCGCTGTGCGAGCTCGACCTCAGCTCCAACAAAAACGTGGATGACTCTGCAGGAGCGGCCTTGGCAGAGGGTCTGGTCAGCAACAGCACGCTTCGCCGCCTCAATCTGAGCCGCTGTGGCGTTGGCGAGAGAGATGCAGAGCAAGATCGGCGAGCTCCTGTCGAAGGGTCGCTAGCCAGAGACTCTCATGTCGAAAGATGCGAGCCGCGCGCGGCACAGGCCTTGCCGGCATGACCAGCGCCACCAGCCGAGGCGGGGCTTTTGAGCGAGGGCCCGGTAAAGCCACCAATGGATACTTTTCGAGAGAGAGTAGCGCTATTGGTGCCTGCGGCAGCACGACCGGGTTGCCAAGGGGCTGGACCTTGTCCTCGCGCCGAAAAAGCCGCTCGCATTCGAGGGCAAAGGTTCGGGCACTACTTCCTGAAACGAAAGCCGAGGCCTCTGCTTTGTTCCGCTGCGGCTTGGCACGCAGCCGCAGGTGCCAGTGCTAGCCGTGCCGAATGCAACCCGCTAGCACTAGCGCTGCCGCCGCACAATTCTCCTTCGCGGCCGCTGGAGACGTTCGACTTGAGAACAGCCCTGCGAGCTCACTCCGCTGGCCGTAGAGTTATGCCCAGAGCGGGGCTGCTGAATGGCAACGAGGCGGGTGCTGCTGCAGCTGTCGAGCTCGGTTTCGGCGGTTGCTCCTTTTGCTTCCTTTTGATTGAGCGTGAACGTACGTGTTGCCGGTCTGTCAAGGACGGATACTGGTGCACTCTAAGCGCTGCGCCTCGAGAGGCGCAACGCCGCTTGAGCTGCACGCTGATGCCGCTGGGCCAAGCAAGCCTCAGAGTTCCCGCAGGGTGCAGCCCAACGCGGAGTCCAAGCGTGCGCCAACGGATTTCCAGGTACCGGTTGGCCTCAGGCAGATTGCGGCAGGTGGGCCAGCAAGTGTCCGAGCCGCCGGGACGACCGACCGAAGACCGAGACAGCTACCCGGGTCCGCATCGACAGACAGGCTTGTCCGGAAGGCGCTCGGGATGGCGTTTGCGCGGACTTCTCGTCGCCAGCGCATGTCCGCGGCCGACGCCGTCCGGAATCGGCCATGGCCTTTGCGTCGCGGAGGCAGCTTTCGCGCAAGCAAGGACTGCAGGCACGGCACAAAGCCTCTTGCCTACGGAGGAGGAATAGGGAATGGCGCTCCAACGAGTTCCACGACGCTGTGCTCCCGAGTTCCGCCTGTCGAGACGAAGTCCTCCCGCGCAGCAACGAATCTCTCTGCGCTCGGTACCGGTTCCTGGCCCCGGTACCGGTACTGCTTTGCTACCAAGTATCCGTTGTTGCGCTTGCTCGTCTTAGAAACCGGTACTGCTTTGCTGCCTAGTATCCGTTGTCGCGCTTGCTCGTCTTAGCGCCAAGCAGTGCTTCGCCGAGGCGGCTTTGTTGCAGCAGACCCCGATCGGCGAGGACACCAGTGCAGAGCGCGGACGAGCAGGGCGACGACAAGCAGGACGATGGGGCGCGTTGGTGTTGCGCGCGGCGTTGCGATGGCGGTGCTTGCCGCGCTGTGCCTGCTGCAGCCGACGCGCGGCGAGGAGACGTACACGTTGGTCGGATAGTAGACGGGGCTAGCTCGGTACAGCACTTGGCAAGGAGAAGCGGTGCACCCCTGTAGGAGAACGGAAGCTTTCAGTGAATCTAGAGCCCAGGGCGCTGGCAGCGTCTCGAGC
Source organism: Thraustochytrium striatum (assembly GCA_022244645.1). Classification (NCBI taxonomy): domain Eukaryota; class Bigyra; order Thraustochytrida; family Thraustochytriidae; genus Thraustochytrium; species Thraustochytrium striatum. Next base: position 168,812 of record JACDIV010000120.1, on the reverse strand, counting down.
GCCGTGCAGTGCGCCATGTCGAGCGTGCCCGGCGTCTCGGTCAGCGGCAGATGCCGCAGGGCGTGGCAGTGCCCGAGCAGCAGGTCGCCGCCGAGGACGACCTCGCGAGGGAAGGCGGCCAGGGACGCGCAGCCGCGCAGGTCCAGCCGGCCGCCAACCTGCAGGTCCTCCGGCAGCGCGGTCAGCGGCGGCGAGTTCCCGTCGGCATGGAGGTGCGCGGGCCCGTACTGCGCGTCGATGGCGAGCGAGCTGAGGTCCAGGTCGCCGCCGACGCGGAGGCCGGCGGGCAGCGCGGTGAGGGACGAGCAGCCGCGCAGCTGCAGGTCGCCGGCGACGTCGAGGCCCGCCGGCAGCGCGGCGAGGCCGGTGCAGCGGTAGAGGATGAGATTGCCCAGAACGCGCAGCCCGCGCGGCAGGGACAGCGGGGCGCTGACGAAGCGCAACACGACGTCGCCGTCGACGCGCGCGCGCGCTGGCAGCGGCTGCCCGCTCGCGAGCCTGGCGCTGGCGGCTCGTGAATTCGCGGTGTTCAGTGTTGGACCTTCCGTGCTCACAGTGCCGGTACCATTCTGGCTCGGTACTTGAATACGGTACCAGTACCGGTACTGTCATTTTCGCAGTCAACCAGTGCAGTGAGATTCAACGGACGGCACGGACAAACGCAATGGGATGGCCGTTGCCGTCCGTTAGAGCGGGATTCGGTCTAAATGTCTCGCGTGGCCAAGCCGCGGTGTTCAGTCCGGCTCTTGAGAGCACAGCTGGCTCTGGCACTGAAGCCGCGGTGTTCAGTCCGGCCGAGTCTGCGGCCAGCATCTACACAGCTGGCTTGGAGCTCAAGCCGTGGTCTTGAGAGCCGGACTGAACAGCTCCGCCGCGAGTCTGCGGCCAGCATCTACACAGCTGGCTTGGAGCTCAAGCCGCGGTCTTGAGAGCCGGACTGAACAGCTCCGCCGCGAGTCTGCGGCCAGCATCTACACAGCTGGCTTTGGCGCTCAAGCCGCGGTCTTGAGAGCCGGACTGAACAGCTCCGCCGCGAGTCTGCGGCCAGCAGCTACACAGTCGTGTTGACAGTCTTGCTGGCTCGTGAATTCGCGGTGTTCAGTGTTGGACCTTCCGTGCTCACAGTGCCGGTACCATTCTGGCTCGGTACTTGAATACAGTACCAGTACCGGTACTGTCATTTTCGCAGTCAACCAGTGCAGTGAGATTCAACGGACGGCACGGACAAACGCAATGGGATGGCCGTTGCCGTCCGTTAGAGCGGGATTCGGTCTAAATGTCTCGCGTGGCCAAGCCGCGGTGTTCAGTCCGGCTCTTGAGAGCACAGCTGGCTCTGGCACTGAAGCCGCGGTGTTCAGTCCGGCCGAGTCTGCGGCCAGCATCTACACAGCTGGCTTGGAGCTCAAGCCGCGGTCTTGAGAGCCGGACTGAACAGCTCCGCCGCGAGTCTGCGGCCAGCATCTACACAGCTGGCTTGGAGCTCAAGCCGCGGTCTTGAGAGCCGGACTGAACAGCTCCGCCGCGAGTCTGCGGCCAGCATCTACACAGCTGGCTTTGGCGCTCAAGCCGCGGTCTTGAGAGCCGGACTGAACAGCTCCGCCGCGAGTCTGCGGCCAGCAGCTACACAGCTGGCTTGGAGCTCAAGCCGCGGTCTTGAGAGCCGGACTGAACAGCTCCGCCGCGAGTCTGCGGCCAGCATCTACACAGCTGGCTTGGAGCTCAAGCCGCGGTCTTGAGAGCCGGACTGAACAGCTCCGCCGCGAGTCTGCGGCCAGCAGCTACACAGTCGTGTTGACAGTCTTGCTGGCTCGTGAATTCGCGGTGTTCAGTGTTGGACCTTCCGTGCTCACAGTGCCGGTACCATTGGCTCGGTACTTGAATACGGTACCAGTACCGGTACTGTCATTTTCGCAGTCAACCAGTGCAGTGAGATTCAACGGACGGCACGGACAAACGCAATGGGATGGCCGTTGCCGTCCGTTAGAGCGGGATTCGGTCTAAATGTCTCGCGTGGCCAAGCCGCGGTGTTCAGTCCGGCTCTTGAGAGCACAGCTGGCTCTGGCACTGAAGCCGCGGTGTTCAGTCCGGCCGAGTCTGCGGCCAGCATCTACACAGCTGGCTTGGAGCTCAAGCCGCGGTCTTGAGAGCCGGACTGAACAGCTCCGCCGCGAGTCTGCGGCCAGCATCTACACAGCTGGCTTTGGCGCTCAAGCCGCGGTCTTGAGAGCCGGACTGAACAGCTCCGCCGCGAGGTGCGGCCAGCATCTACACAGCTGGCTTGGAGCTCAAGCCGCGGTCTTGAGAGCCGGACTGAACAGCTCCGCCGCGAGTCTGCGGCCAGCATCTACACAGCTGGCTTGGAGCTCAAGCCGCGGTCTTGAGAGCCGGACTGAACAGCTCCGCCGCGAGTCTGCGGCCAGCAGCTACACAGTCGTGTTGACAGTCTTGCTGGCTCGTGAATTCGCGGTGTTCAGTGTTGGACCTTCCGTGCTCACAGTGCCGGTACCATTCTGGCTCGGTACTTGAATACGGTACCAGTACCGGTACTGTCATTTTCGCAGTCAACCAGTGCAGTGAGATTCAACGGACGGCACGGACAAACGCAATGGGATGGCCGTTGCCGTCCGTTAGAGCGGGATTCGGTCTAAATGTCTCGCGTGGCCAAGCCGCGGTGTTCAGTCCGGCTCTTGAGAGCACAGCTGGCTCTGGCACTGAAGCCGCGGTGTTCAGTCCGGCCGAGTCTGCGGCCAGCATCTACACAGCTGGCTTGGAGCTCAAGCCGCGGTCTTGAGAGCCGGACTGAACAGCTCCGCCGCGAGGTGCGGCCAGCATCTACACAGCTGGCTTGGAGCTCAAGCCGCGGTCTTGAGAGCCGGACTGAACAGCTCCGCCGCGAGTCTGCGGCCAGCATCTACACAGCTGGCTTGGAGCTCAAGCCGCGGTCTTGAGAGCCGGACTGAACAGCTCCGCCGCGAGTCTGCGGCCAGCAGCTACACAGTCGTGTTGACAGTCTTGCTGGCCGGCGCTGGCGCTGAACGCTGGCCAGCAGCTATGCAGTCGTGTTGACAGTCTTGCTGGCCGGCGCTGACGCTGAACGCCGGCCAGCAGCTACGCAGTCTTGTGACCCTTGGCGGCCAGCAGCTACACAGTCTTGTGGACAGTCTTGCTGGCCGGCGCTGGCGCTGAACGCTCAAGAGCTGGGCTGTGCCGCAGATTCGCGCTTGGCGGCCAGCAGCTTTGTGAAGATGAAATTAAGTTTCTTGTTCGTCTGAATCAATAGCACGAGCTCGCTTTGCAGCAGGATGGCGAGTGCGTTTCTGAATCTCACGCCACAAGGTACTATCAACGGTTGCATTCAGAGTCAGTTCAAGCACAGAACGGGCTCTCGTCGAACGGTCGCGTTTGTCTCCGAGGAGACGATACAGAGCTGTAAATACGCCTCTATCGTCAATGAGAAGATGATGGACCAGGGCGACGCGACAAATGTTGACCTGCGCAATAGTCGTGGTCGCTCGGGAATAAGCGCTCTCAAGCTGGGGCACGTTAAACGGCTTAGAGTCACGGTTGGCGAGAGCAGTCATGTTGAGGAGCAGCTGGTCGAGTGTCGCTCTTCTCGCAGCGGCTTGGGCGACGACAGACTCCAGGGCGTTTTTGTCAGCTAGTGCTAACTGCTCCCCACGCTCTTTGGCATCAGCACACGCACGAGCCATGGCCACTGAAAGACGATCGATGGCGATGAGTCCATGTGCACGCTTTGCATCGACGGACGACGCAGTCTCGAAGGCTTGAATGAGGTCAGCATGAGGAGCCACCGAGGAGCGAAGCAATTCAGCGGCGGGGCGAACTCGATCGTTGTACGCAGTGATAAGATCGGAGAGCTCGCCAAGACCTGCCGAGAGCGCAGAGCCAAAGTCAGTTACGGTCGTCGCAAACGTTGTTGTGCGGGGTGGTCTCGGCCGCTTCGCGCCGACGTGGCTTCCCGTGTCACAGTCGCTGTCGCAACTACTCTCACTTTCGTCGGCGCTCTCGGCTTGGTTGCTGCCCTTGCTGGTTGATGCTGTGCGAAGCAAGTCGACCTTGCTTGCGCATTTGCCGACGCGAGATGGACCTGCAAGCCGCCCAGCGGTCGAGGAGGAAGAGGACGCACACGAGTTGTTGTCATTTGCAGCAAGATCGGCAGCAGCAGGAGCAGCAGCAGCAGGAGCAGCGGCAGCAGGAGCAGCAGGAGCAGCATTGTTGTGCTGCTCAGCTTGCGCACAGATTGCAGCCACTTCACTTGATTCACTCATTTGCTGAGGTTGGGGTTTTGCACAACCTTCTGTGCAACTCCGGTTTGTGATTCGATCCAACCTTTGTCGGGACAAAAAGATTCAGTTGAATTCACACTGAACCGAGCTTGTCCCGGACAAAAGTCGCTGTCCCGGACAAAAGGAGCGACTTTTGAGCCGAGATCGCGGCTGACAAGCCAGCACGAGGCCCCAGACGAGCAGATCGGGTGGAATGTTGGTCGAGCCGATGAGTAGCGAGCTCCGTGCGGCACTCAGGGGCTCAAATACCGCCCCAAGCAGCCAGAAAAATCACTTTGCCGTGGAAATCGAGCCTCGCCCTGCTTGCCGCCTCTTTGATTGCCGTGGCTTCAAGCCACGGCACCTTTCTGTCGCACTCTCGGCTCTCGGGCAGCAAGCGCCGAAAGATTCAGTTGAATTCACACTGAATCGAGCTTGTCCCGGACAAAAGTCGCTGTCCCGGACAAAAGGAGCGACTTTTGAGCCGAGATCGCGGCTGACAAGCCAGCACGAGGCCCCAGACGAGCAGATCGGGTGGAATGTTGGTCGAGCCGATGAGTAGCGAGCTCCGTGCGGCACTCAGGGCTCAAATACCGCCCCAAGCAGCCAGAAAAATCACTTTGCCGTGGAAATCGAGCCTCGCCCTGCTTGCCGCCTCTTTGATTGCCGTGGCTTCAAGCCACGGCACCTTTCTGTCGCACTCTCGGCTCTCGGGCAGCAAGCGCCGAAAGATTCAGTTGAATTCACACTGAATCGAGCTTGTCCCGGACAAAAGTCGCTGTCCCGGACAAAAGGAGCGACTTTTGAGCCGAGATCGCGGCTGACAAGCCAGCACGAGGCCCCAGACGAGCAGATCGGGTGGAATGTTGGTCGAGCCGATGAGTAGCGAGCTCCGTGCGGCACTCAGGGGCTCAAATACCGCCCCAAGCAGCCAGAAAAATCACTTTGCCGTGGAAATCGAGCCTCGCCCTGCTTGCCGCCTCTTTGATTGCCGTGGCTTCAAGCCACGGCACCTTTCTGTCGCACTCTCGGCTCTCGGGCAGCAAGCGCCGAAAGATTCAGTTGAATTCACACTGAATCGAGCTCGTCCCGGACAAAAGAGCGAAAAAGTCGCGTCAGCTCGACCGTTTTGTTTTGGACGACTTGACGTGTGAATGGAACAGAAAGAAAGAATCAGCGACGCTTTTTGCACAACCTTAGTGCCGAAATGTGGACTTCTGATCGTGTCCAACCCAGTTTTGTTCGCCGAGAGGCAGGGCGACGTATCGTTAAGCAGCGCAAGTTCTATCTTGCCAGCCAGCGTCCGCGTCAAACTCGAGCAGTTCGGAATCAGCGCAGTTTGAAGCCTTTTTGGTGGCAGCAGCGCGCTCACAGGCAATCAAGAGAGCAATGCCACTCAAGCTGATCGAAAGTGAGGCGGAGGAGGCGGAGGATAACCGTCGGGATCGCAGCAGCAGCAGTGACAGCAGCAGCAGCAGCAGCAGCAGCGACAGCAGCGACAGCGACAGTGACAGCGACGGCCATGGCACCAGCGGAGGCGGTGGCAGCGGCAAGAGCAAAAAAAGAAGGCCAAGCGGTCGAGCAAGCGTCGCAAGAGCAAGCGTCGCAAGAGCAAGCGCCTGAGGAAGGGCAAGCGTTCCAAGCGCAGCGAAGGTGGCACTCCGAGCGAGCCAACCGCCGTCGCCGCCGCCGCCAAGCCACTCGCGGTCGAAGCTGAGGCCGAGAGCGAGGTCGAGTTCGAGCTTTCGACGAGCGCGCCGCCGCCATCCAGTCAAGGCAAAGCTGATGCTAAGCGAAGCGATGGCCCGATCTGGAGGACATGATCTCGAGCCTGCAACAGGGCAACAAGCCGCCGAAGGTGTTTTCAGGTCAATTCAAAGACCGCCAAGCAGCTAGAGAGGCGCTCCTGGAGCTCGATCCAAGGCTGTTGGGTCCGCCTGGCGACGGTTCGGCTCAGCGCTCACCGTTGACGCTGTGGTTTGTTCCAGCGACTCTGGAAGATCCCGCACGGGTCGAGCTTCACAGCTCTTACCAGTTACGGAACTTGGAGCTGGAGGCGTGGCAGTTCGTGCGCCCAGACGTGCCGACCGGGAAGCAGGCAACCGCGACGCCAACCGTCTGGATCTTCGGGCTCATCGGCGGCTGATCCTCAAGAGTCCCATGGACAAGAAGCGTGCGCTGATGATGATACTGGCTCTGGTTCTGCAATGTGCAATGCCAACCATTGTGAGCCAAGGCCTTGTCAACTTCCTGCTGGACAAAGTGCCTGCCGAGAAGGTCTCGTCGACCTGCTTCGAGATCCCGCAGCTTGACAAGGGCTACTTGGACAGCTATTTGAAGTATGTGACCTTTCACAACCCGGACGATGCTGAGCAGGGCCAGACCACAGACGACGCGGTCGTCAACAACTACATCATCGCGCGTCGTGAGCTAGCTGGAGTACTGTGCTCGGTCAAGAGTGATTCCAACGTGAGCGAGGTCAAAGGCCCGGTCAAGCTCATCCTCAACAAAATGCTGGCAGGCAAGGATGTCATTGAGCGCCTCACTATTGTCGAGAAGTACCAGAGCCAGGAGGCTCGCATCTACCGTCTTGTTCCGACAGGGATGCGCTTCTACCTGCCAACAAACGGTCCTCGCTACCAAGAGCTGCGACTGTGACGCGCTCGTCACTGAGCTGGAAGGCGCCGGAGCAGAGTGCCTTGACAGCGAGATCGATCAATCAATCAAGTAAATCAATCAATTCATCAACCAATCGAGTCCATTCTTGCTTGGCACGTCACAGCCACCCATTCTTGCACTTGCAGAATCGAAAAGCAGAACCAGAATGTCGCCAGGCCGCAAGCGAGCACAAGCTTGTCTATGCGAGGAGCGTGTGTGACAAGCCGCCTTCCCATTGTGCCCGAGCGAAAAGGCACCGGGGTCGCCCAAAAGGTCGTGATTGTGCTTGCACTGCGGTGGGTCTGTCACGCTGTGGTCGACCGAAGCGAACGTGTGAGCGAGAGACAGCACATCGAACTGAGCAGGCCGCTCAAGAGTCCGATGCTCTTGTTGGCGCTTTGATGTGCGCCGATCGAACCGAGGAGGAGAAGATGCAAGACCTCAAGCCCATCTCAAAGGAAGTGCAAGCTGACTGCGTCAACGCGTTCAGAGAGGAGGTGTACAGTCAACAGAACCACCCTGTACACGCTTGCGCATGCTGCTCACAGCTCTGCACAGCTGATGAGTTGCTGTGGGTAGGCATGAACCGTCTCGACGTCTTGGCATACGCGCCGGGTCGTGAGGGCGGGAGACCTCGGGAAAGTAGGACATTAGTTGTCATCGGCGGGCGCTTCTGGCATCTCGATGAGCATGGAGTCCAAATGGATGCCTGTGGTTCACGAGCACAGGTGTGCCGAGACTGCAACGAGGCTCTCGAGCGGAAAGTAGTCCCAGAGCTGTCCCTGCTGATGATCGACCCAGGACCACGGCCAGAGCATCTGCCGAAACTGACGTTTGCGGAGGCGGTACTCATCAGTCGTCTACGCTGCAGTCTTTTCGTGTACAACGTCACTGTTGGCGGCGTCAGGGCTGACGAGAGAATGCCGAGGATCAAAGGCAACGTGATTGCATTCACGCGTGGCTCGGCTGACGTGCTCTTCTCGGAAGCAGGCGAGTCAGGAACGCCTCTAATTTGCCATGGAATCGACGCTGTGACAACAGTCATCCGTGTCACGTTTCTCGGTCCGATGCAAGACGAACGCGCAGTGAAACGATACATTCGAGCATCGCGCGACCTTCAAGTCTGCGCAAGAACCATCAAGGCTTGGCTCGACTTCATCAAGCGCTTCTGGCCCGATTGTCCAGACTACTCGGCCGCTATGATGACTTCTGCAAGCAGTGCTCTGCCACACGAGAACGGAGTTCCCGAGGTTCTCGTTGCGAGCGCCAACAGCGGCAAGCTCGAGTCTCTCGAATCAGCAGACGAGTTTGCGCAGAGGGTTTCCCACAGTTCGTACACTGGGGAGGCGTACGAGTCTCCTGTGGATGCAGCAGCTGGCGACGGGCTCTTTCACGATGGGCAGGTTGCTGCAACCATGGCGTACACTGTGGACACCAGCGGACATGGTGTAGGCCCTGCTGCGTCCGTTCTTTCGCGGCGAGTGGTCTTTACCGGGATGCGACCGGCCAACGCTCACGCCGATCGCTTTTGGATCTGTGCTTTTACACACCTGTTTCCGTACGGTCGTGGCGAGCCAGCAAGGCAATCGAATGGCAAGCGTGCTCTCTCTGTGGACCGCTGGCTGAGCCTCCTTTTTCGAAGAAGGGACAGAAGGTTTGCGCGGGATCCAACATTCATCTACTTTGCCTTCAACCATTCGTTACGGAGCCGTGTCGCCCGCAAGGTGCACTTTAGTCTCGACAAGGAGAAGATTGAGCGGCTGAGGCTCCTCAGCGCGAACGAGCGGGAACTACTGACCAAGGTTCTGGCGCAAGAAATCCGCCCGAGCGACGGTCGTGTCCCAGAGCGTGTTCGACAACTCGAGCGCGTGGTCAGGCAAGCCGCAACGCCGATGCCGAGGTCGCCTGCAACGATGCGAAGTCGGCGACACATCATCAGCAATGGCCTGGTGATCCACAAGGGCCCACCAAACTGCTTTGTGACTGTAAACTGGGAGATGGCTCGGTCTGTCGTCTTCTGTAGCTTTGCGGGCGTCAATGTTCGATTTGACCGGCCTGGGTTCGATGAAGGGCACAACTTCAAGCGCTTTGGGTGGAGGGCAGTCGAGCACAACACGACAGAAAGGCAGCGCCGACAGCTCGCATGCTCCGACGCTGTCGCGAATGCTTCATGCTTTGACTTTTTCGTCCGCAACTTCCACAAGCACCTGCTCCGTTTCGGGAGCAAGCAAGGCGGTATCCTCGGTCGCCTTGCATACTATTGCAGCCAGACAGAGCTCAATGGACGTGCGTCGCTTCATCTGCATTCGCTCATGCGCATCGAGAACTACGACGAGAGTCTGATCTCCAAGCACCTGGCAACAACGGGCTTTCAGGAGCAGCTGTGCGCGTTCCTCGACTCGTGCGTCAGTGCGAGCATGGACGACAAGTACGACGTCAGCGACCGGGCCAGGACTTGCTGACCGAGCGGTTCCAGGACGAAGAAAGGCACCGATGCAGCGCTGGTTTCAAGCGACGCAAGCCGGGCAAGCAGCGGCTGTGCAAGCCAATGCCAGACGATGAACCGCCTCTGATGGGCGTTCCCCCAGCGCTGTCCGTGTCCAAGGGCCTGAGCAGCAAGAGGGCTCGACGTTTCCTTGCTCTACTTCGACGAGGCTACCTCATGCATCGCTGCATGGCGACGTGCTTCAAAAAGTGTAGAAAGGGCGAGGAGCGGCGCTGCAGATTTCGGATGGATCGCAAGCGCCTGCGGCTGCGTACGAGCATCAGCAAGAAAGGCGTGGTGCTTCTGAGGAGGAACCATCGCCGCCTCGTGCAGACGTCTACCGCTGCTTTTGGCCTGCGCCTCCAATTGCAACGTGCAATTCCTCCACTGTGGTGGCTGTTTTCGTGCTCATTACTACACGATGAAGTACCTGCACAAAACCGACGACAACGAGTTTCGCGACCAGCACACGATCGCCAAGCTCAAGACAAGGTCAGCGGCGTCCTGCTGCGGATCGATGGCGAAAACGAGAGAATGCCCTCCGTGTTTTCGTCCGTCCTGAACGCGTTGGTTGGCGCGCGGAGCTTTGCAGGCACAGAGATCGCACAGTTCATGCTGGGTCTCAAGGACTTTCATTGTAGCCACCAGTGGGAGTACCTGGACTGGCGAGATCTCGCAAGGGTCCTCGCTGAGATTCGGGACCAGCAGGACGAGCAGGCATTCTGGCCAGCACAACACGGTCTTGATGACCTGGGCCAGCGGCGCTTCAAGGTCACTTCAACGGGCTCGTACTCTCGGTGTGGACGACCAGACCTTGGCCAAGTCGAAGCTCGCCTTACGAGCTTGTCATGCTCTACGAACGACGGCGACCGAAAAGGGCCGAAGAAAGGATCCTGCTCGACCCAGCGCACCCTGCATGCGCAGGGGGCAAGCAAGGCTTCCTGTGCAAGAGGACTGAGCCCGTCGTTCCTGTTCTGAGCGGAGGTTTCGTGCTTCCACGACCGTCAGATCCGGCGTACAGCGTCTTTGTTGCAAGTGTGTTTCGACGCTTGTCGCAGACGTGCGAACACGCCCTCGGAAGGTGACGCCGGAGCTCGTGGAGGCCTACAGGCAGCAAGCGACATCACGGAAGTGGGTATGCGCTGCACTTCGCCGGATGGAGCTTTGGGCAAATGCTGCAGAGGACGCCGCCCAACAACCACGAAACACGGACGAGGAGGACAGCGAAGATGATGAGGACGGCGTGGAGCCCACGGTCTTTGAGCGTTCCGAGTACTTTGTCTCTGGTGAACAGCGCTCTGGCCGCGCGAGCCAGACAGCCATGCAACAGATGTTTGAGATGGCAGATGGAGACGTCTCAAGTTTCCATCGCCACTTTGATGCTGAGGCTGAAGCTGCGCTGTGCACAGACAGTGTCTACTGTGGACAGCTCTGGGACTGGGCGCGCCCAAGTCTCGCTCGGCTGTGCAATCTCCGTCAGGGACCCAATCCACGCTGCTCGCGTCCTTTTGTCCGGCGCTGTGCCAGACGCTGGGCGAGACGGCTAGAAAGGAGACCCCAACGCAAAGGCTGGCCATTGGCTGTGCACGAGACGTTTCACCGGTCAGCAGCTCCGCCGCAGAATTTACAGAGCTCTGCAACTCCGAGAACGCTCGGCTCAAGGAGGCTAGCATGTTTGGCATCGCTCGGCCAGGAGAGAGTTTTGTGTCCGACTTGAAGTGGCACACGAACGAGAGCGCAAAGGCCATCGACGGCCTGACGTGGGAGGCGTTAGCAGAGCTTGCGTCTCGCGCGGCTGCTGGCGGTGACGGGGAGCAACTCGTAACAGGCCTAGCTCCGCCGACACTCGAGGAGATGCCGGATGCAGACCGCTGGGGGCGACTGGACCAGGTCCCAACAGACGAGGCCATCGCACGAGCGTTCACTCTCACAGTCGAGCAGGCTTTCCCGTTCTTCATCTTTGCCAGCCACGCCGCCAAGATGAAGGCCTTCCTCGCGAGCGGGAGCGAAGACTTGGCAGCGCTGGCCCCGGACCCTCTGCGTCTCGTCATCGATGGGCCACCTGGAGCGGGCAAGTCCAGAGTGCTCAAGGCCATGCAGTTTTGGCTCTTCCAGCATGGCCTGATTCAGTTTGCGCGCGCCTCGGCGCAGACGGCCCGGGCGGCTGCAAACATGTCCACGCCGGTGCTCGTCGGGCGCACCAACCACAACCTGTTCTCGGTTCCCGTTGCGTCAAGGACTCGGAGTGCCAACGAGAGCAAGCACCGGGAGGATGTCGTCCGCAACCTCTCGTCTGCCTTGTTTCTCTTCGTGGACGAGTGTTCTCTCATCCCAGCGGACTTTCTGGTCAAGATGGACAAGCAGATGCAACAGCTGTCGAGCGCGCGAAGGTGCGACATTCCCTTTGCCGGGCGCTGCGTCCTCTTCTTTGGCGACCAGAGCCAGCTTGCGCTTGGCATGCCGCTCTACACCAGAACAAGAGACGAACTCTGCGAAGCAGGGGCCGTGAACTTGCCCGAGCGTGCCAACAGCACAGAGACCACCATTGTGACTGCTCGCAAGCTCTGGACAAGCTTTGAGGTTTGCCAACTCAAAGAAGTGCGGCGCTTTGCTGACACAGATGGGGGGCGCAAGTTGGCCTCCATCGTGCAAAAGCTACGCGCTGGCAGGATGGATGTGGACATGATCAAGTCCCTCAACGAGCGAGTCATCTGCAACAGTGACGTGGACAGCTCGTGGCGGCAAGCCACCCTGCTCAGCACGCGCAACCACGTACTCGACCAGGCGGCGGTTTCCATGCAAGTGTCTGCAGGGCTGGCCAGTGGCAAGACCGTGTACGTGTGGCCTTCGCTCGACCTCAACACCAAGGGCCTCGAGCTGCTGACGCACTTGGAGCGCATCAAGGCGGCCAAGCTTCACTTCAAGGACACCAAGACGTTCCCAACGAGTGTCTTTTACACGGGTATCCCGTACGTCTTCCACGAGAACAAGCTGCCCATGCTCGGCTGGATCAATCAAGGGGAGGCTCATGGACTAGCAATCGAGCTGCATCCAGACGACGATCATCTCTTGGACTCGGGTGGAGTCGTGCGTCTCTCTCACCAGCCCCTCGCCATCAAGGTCAAGACCAAGCCGCCCATCAGGTTTCGCATCCACGACTCGCTCGGCTACAACGAGCTCATGCTCTTCAAGTCCTCCACCAGCTTCAACGTCAATCCCGACAATGGCAGACCTTTCTCCGTGAACCCGCGTCGGCTTCACCAGGATTGCGTGACAGGACTACAACTGCCGTCACCATCAAGTCCCCGGCCAAGGTCCTGATGGATCTCAACCCGCCGAGCGGCGCGAGCATCAAGAGTGAATCCATGTTGGTCATGCTCTCGCGAGTGCAAGACATCAACCAGATCGGCCTGATTCGCAAGATTGATCGTCAGAACGAGGCCAAGATCCGCAAGGCCGTGGCACACAGCAAAGACAAGGCCGCAGAGCTCGCGCGCATGAACAACCTGTCCATCAGCCTCAAGCGAATCCATGCAGGGCATCACCAGCGTGCTGTGCTTCTTCACCAACCTCAACCGCACTAAAGCAACTGCTCATCTTGATCAGATCAATCTTCTTGCCTCTCCTCCGCCCGGCACCGGTTCCGCAATGGTTCTGATTCATTTCTTGCGATTTAATACATAGGGATTTAAGCATACAGATAGGAAGAACGCCTAAGACTCACTAGGACTGGGGCCCTGCTGTAGAGGAAGCTTTGAAAGCTTCCTGAAATGGGGCTTGCCTCGGGGAGGGCAACGTTCGACTCGACCGGCTGTTATTGCCGACGCAAGAGCTGAACAAACTCGAGGGCTGCCAAGCCCAGTGCTCGAAACGCGCCAACTGCATCGGCTTGTCCCTGAGTTCAGGCTCCTGCATCCTCCATTTTGAGGATGGCATGATCGACCAGGAACCATACAGCAACACTTTCTACCAGTACGAGCCTTACAGCGGTAACTGCGAGATCACTGGTTCCACTGGAACGGCGACCATTGACTGCTACAAGCGAGACCAAGCCTGCGGAGGAACCATGCCGCCTTCGGCCGCTCCTTCTGCCGCGCCATCAGCCTTGCCCTCAACGTCACCTTCCGCCTCGCCCTCAACGTCACCTTCGGCCGCGCCGACGACGCCCGCGCCGTCGGCCGCGCCGTCAGCTTCGCCGTCGGCGTCGCCATCGGCCTCGCCGTCGGTCTCGCCATCACCCGCGCCGTCGGCCTCGCCGTCGGCCTCGCCGACGCCCGCGCCGTCAGCCGCGCCGTCAACGTCACCTTCCGCGTCGCCGTCGGTCTCGCCCTCAACGGCGCCTTCGGCCTCGCCAACGACGCTCGCGCCGTCAGCCGCGCCTTCAACGTCACCTTCCGCGTCGCCTTCGTCCTCACCCTCAACGTCGCCTTCGGCCGCGCCGACGACGCCCGCGCCGTCGGCCTCGCCCATCATCGCCACGCCGTCCGCCTCGCCGACAGCGGCGCCGACGCCCTTTGGCTTCTGCACGGACGCGCGCGTGGTCCTCGCCTTTGACGTCAGCGCCTCGCCCGACGCGCTGCAGGCGCAAAAGGACATCGCCAAGGCGCTGCTCGACACCATCTACATCGACCCGGACTATGGCGCGCGCGCTGGCTTGGTCATGGTCGGCACCGCGCTGCAGCAGACGGTCACACTCGTGCCCAGCGACGGCATCAGCAAGATGGAGAACGGCAAGCTGCCGGGAAAGGCCAGCTACATCGGCACGCAGCTCACCGACTACCTGGACGCGCTCTCCGGTGCGCAGGGCTGGACGGATTTCAGCACCCTGCTCGACCATCAGGTCGGCGGCATCGCCAAGGACCTCGATGGCCTGCCCGAGAGCAACCCGGTAATCGTGCTGTTTACAGAGGGCCTGCTGGATAACGCGCCCGATGGCACGCTCGAGGCCATGTGCGAGGCGCGCGAGAAGCTCGCAAACAAGCGGCCGGACGTCACCGTGGCGTGCTACCAGTCGAGCGAGGCCGAGAACTTTTCGCCACTCGCCAACTGCGTGTGCGACGTGGCGTGGCTTCGTGGCGCCAAGACCAAGGGCGAGACCGCGGACGAGTATGCGCTGCAGATGCGCAACGCCGTGTGCGACCCCGTCATCAAGCAGGTCAACCCGTGCTTGGCCATCAACACGGACGACGGACTCAAGGACCAAGAACGGCCCAACCACTGCGCCCGCGTGAAGCGCAACTACCGCGGCGAGAAGACGCGCAAGAACGACGCCGAGCAGGCGCTCATGCGCCACCACTGCTTTTGGGATGACGACACGGAGCTGTGCGACGCGCTGCCGCGCTTTGCCAACCTGTACGTGGCGCCCAAGGAGGGCGACTGCTGGGGCTTCAACCGCCGCAAGTGCCAGAAGAAGGAGGGCACCTGTCTCTGGGGCGTCATCGAGGACAGCAACGGCGTCGAGGTGTGCTACCCGGACCCCGAAGGCGACGGCGGCGAGAGCTCCAACAAGTGCAGCAAGCTGGCCAAGGGCAAGTGCAAGAAGAAGAGCGACATCTGCGAGTGGAAGACCGGCAAGAGCAAGGGCTGCTACGAGAAGAAGGAGGACTCTGGCGGCTCGGCCTGCGCTGGCCTCACCAAGAAGAACAAGTGCAAGAAGGAAAACACCTGCGAGTGGCGCCTGGACGAGGGCACGAACAAGAAGGCTTGCTTCGAGAAGGCCGGTGGCCGTGACACCGTCTGCGACGGCCTGCGCAAGAAGGAGTGCAAGCAGCAGCCGGACGACGTCTGCAAGTGGGGTCGCTTCCTCGGCAGCGGCCTTCGCGAGGACCGTAAGCGTTGCCACGCCGTGGACGTCGACCCCACGGCGACCGCCACCGATCCGTGCGCGAGCCTCAATCGTCGCGAGTGCAGGACCGCGCCCAACTGCGTGCTGTTCTTCGCCGACCGCGGCGTCACCTGCCAGACAACGCCGTGAACAGTCAAGAATCGATCTTGATCAATGATGGCCGCTTGCTGCGCGTTACGTGAGTCACGACGCTACGGACGCGTCGCTAGGCGGTGTCGCGGGTGACTCTTGAGGGCCGAGTCTCTTGCCTTTGGCTCCATTTTCACTTGGTTAGGCGACCACGCGCTTGAGGTCGCTGCGCAGCTGCTTGGCGGACACTGGCGCGTTGTGCAGGTCCAGGCCCGCGCGCTCCCAATGCTTTAGCAGGTCGCTCAAGCTCCACACGCTTTTGCCGTCATCGAGGGTCACCGGGTCGACCACCTTGTCGCCGACGACGCTCACCAGCCGGCTCAGACGCCGGCTCGCGCGCTTGCGGAGGCTCTGCCGCCGCTTGATCTCGGCCAGCTGCTGCCACCTCAGCTCGGCGACCACTTGGTGCCGCTGCTGCCGCTGCCACTCGGGCCACTCGGCGAGCCACGCCTCGAACTGCGCGTCCGTGATGGCCAGCGCGGCCTCCTTGGCCGCCTTCAGCTCGGCATCCTCGATCTTGATGTAGCTCGGGAAGATCATGGCCGTGGCCGCCACGGGCAGGTCGAGCGCCTCGCGCAGGTCGATCTCAAAGCGCAAGTACACGCAGACGTCATCCACCCACTTGAGCGAGTCGATCTTGCGCTTGGCGTGCTCGTGCACGACCATGAGCCGCATCACCCTGCGCCCAAGCTGCCGCAGCCGTCCAGCGTTGCCCCGGGCCTTGGCGATCTCCACGACCAGGTGCATCTGGTTGAGCGCCCAGACCGGCTTGTCGCCGCACGCGTCCAGCGAGTCGTCCATGCGCATGACGATCTCTTCGCGCACCAGGGCGTCCTCGCCAAGAAGCGCCAGCACGTCGACGACGCGCGTGGCCAGCGCTTTGCGCGTCTCAGCGATCCCAAACTCCTTGGCGGATCCAAGCCGCGAGAGGAACCTCGTGATCGTGACTGCCTCCGCGTCGCTCTGAACGCCAAAGCCGCCAGCCTCGACGCCAGCCTCCTTCGCCCAAAAGGCCACGGCCTCCTCGGCGCAGGCGAGGCCTTGGCCTTGTGGACGCGGCTCCTCGCTGCCGCCTCGATCGACGTGGAACCGAAGGCCAGGGGCGTCTGCCTCGCGCAGCCAGTCGAGCGTCTCCGCCAAGGGCCCGCAGCCGGTCAGGTAGACGTGGTGCGGGTTGCCGTAATCGTTCGTGGGCCACTCGAGCAAGCTGGCTGGCAGACTCTCCAGCGACGTGCACTGCTCGAGCTGGAGGTTCGTCCCGACGTAGAGGTCATCCGGCAAGCTTGTGAGCGAGGTGCATCGCATGGCGTAGAGGTCGCCAGAGACCCAGAGACCGGCTGGCAGGCTCTCCAGCGACGTGCAGGCCTCGACGGTAAGCCAGCCGTCCACCCGGAGGCCGTCGGGCAGACGACGTAGCGCCGTGCACGCCTCGAGGCACAAATGGCCTCGCACATGCATGCCCTCGGGCAGACGAGTTAGCGCGGCGCACCCGTACAGGTCCAGCTCGCCACCGACGTCGGCGTAGCAGTCAGGCAGCTCGCGGATGGTCGTCCACTTGCGAAGCCACAGGCCGCCGTCCGGCCCGATGGTCTCTCGCAGCGCCACCAGAAAGGCCTCCATGTCCGCCTTGTGCTGCGCCTCCAGCGCGGTGCACTGGCTGAGGCTGAGCTTGCCTTTGACGCGAAGGCTCGTCGGCAAGCTGGTCAGCGCCGTGCAGCCGGCCAAGTTCACGTCGCCGGCCACGCAGAGCCCGTCGGGCACGCTGGTGAGCTTCGTGCAGCCCTCCAGGTCGAGCGCGCCGTCGACCTTGACCAGGCCAGCGGGCAGCGCGGTCAAGGCCGAGCAGCCGCCGAGCAGGAGGTCCCCGCGGAGGCCGAGGCCGTCGCCCAGGCTCGTCAGGGCCTCGCAGCCACGTACAAGGAGGTAGCCGCCGACGCTGAGGCCATCGGGTAGGCTGGTCAGGGCCGGGCAGTGGCCGAGGTCGAGGTCGTCGCTAACGCTCATGCCGTCTGGCAGGCTGGTCAGGGCCGAGCAGTGGCTGAGATTGAGATCGCCCAGCACATGCATCCCCGCGGGCGCCGTGCCGCGCAGCAGCAGCTTGCGCGCCGTGCCGGGAAACCGGAGCGTCTTCGTGCCCTGCCGGACCTCGTGCCAGTGGCGGCGAGCGTCCCGCGCCGTGGCGTAGCTAGCGCCCATGTGCTCTACCCCGTCCCACCCGCACACCTTCCACCTCTGCCCCGTACCGCGGTACTGTACCGCGGTACTGTACCGTGGTACCGTCAAGCATGCCAAGTACGACGCCGCCCTCGGCTCCAACAAGCTCCTCGTCCCGGTCCTCTCTACGGCAGGCGGTTCTGGCCCCAACTCCGCGGCACCGTGCGCGACTACAACGACAACGACCATCACCTCGACGGCCAAGCTGCCAGCCGTCGCCTCCTCGTGGAGACGATCTTCCAGCACCAGCGGCAGCTCTCCTGCGGCGGCACATGCGCAAGACCTCGGTCTATTATACCGATAGCAGCCTGTGCTCCTCCCTCAAGCCACCGCTCGGCATCGAAGCGGGATGTGGGTCACTCTCTCTTGCATGCTGTGTAGTAGAAAGCCAAGTCGAGACTGAGGCTCCTCGCGAGGTTCAACAGCAAGCAAGAGTTACCCACCACCCACCTCCCACTTGGATACCGAGCGGAGCTCGAGCCGCAGAAAGCACAGGCTGCCACCGAATACGATCAACGGACACGATCAACGGATACGACCGCAATCAACGGATCAAAAACAATAAAAGCAATTGGGTAACTCTAGCTCGCAGTGGTCAAGATTACTTACGCCGAGTTAAGACTGGTCGCGAGGTTGACAGCAAGCTAGAGAGTTACCCAACGCCCACTTCGATGCCGAGTGGGGCTGCAGGGAGCACAGGCTGCCACCGGTATAAACCGAGGTCTTGCGCATGTGCCACCGCTGGTGGGGCGAGCGGCTCCTGGTTCGCCAGGAGCGCGCACAATAGGTGCCGCTGGTGCTGGAAGATCGTCTCCACGAGGAGGCGACGGCTGGCAGCGAGGCCGTCGAGTTGGTGCTTGTCGTAGTAGTCGCGCACGATGCGGCGGAGTGCGGGCCAGTCGCCGGCCGTGCCACCTGCCGTAGAGAGGACCGGGATGAGGAGCTTGTTGGAGCCAAGGGCGGCGTCGTACTTGTCATGCTTGGCCTTGCAAGCGGCGGCCGCGACGGTTGGCAAAGAGCGCTCCGTGACAAAGCTCGTTGAGCTGACTTGCTGTCAACCTCGCGACCAGTCTTAACTCGGCGTAAGTAATCTTCACCACTTGAAAGCAATGGGGACGTGCGTGGAGGGAGGTGCCAGCGAATGACAGAATGACTGGGGCCGGGTGAATGGCATGTCTTGTGACCTGTTGGCGATGACGCGGAAGCAGTCGGCGATGACTTGGAGGCGCTACTGCGCACTGCAGCACGCAGCCTTCGCGGACAGAGGCGATGGCGAGGGGCAGTCGTTTGGCCGCAGCGCGCCGAGTGCTCGAGCGGCAGGCTCGACAGTCGGCGCTGGCTTTTGGCGTCGCAGCGCTTGCGTTGCTCATCCTCGCGCCTATTGCGGCCGCCATCAGGGCGATTAGGGCCGAGGCAACAGACCGTGGCGTGCCACTTGGCGAGGCGTTCGTGGCCACCGTCAGCTGGGCGGTCTTTGGGCTTGCCGCCGGTGAAATTGGCGTGGCCATCTTGGAGGTCAAGCTGCGGCTGTGGCTGATGCTAAGGACGCTGGCGGTGTTTACGAGCGCGTGCGTTGCGACGGTGCCGCTGGCATAGCATGTCGGCAATGCTGGCGCGACGCAACACAGTAGCAGCGGCAGCAATGCGGTGACGGGAGCAGCCGGCATTTCGATCGTCATTGTCATCTTCGCGTTCGCCAAGCCCGTGGCTGACTTCCTGCGGATCGACCAGCGCTGCGATGCGAGACTACGGCGCACAACGCGCGAGCTCAAGGTCGCTCCAGTCCGGGTGGCGGCCGTGACACCCGCCTTGACGGTAGTCTTGTTTGTGTACCTGACCGTGTTCACGCAGCTGACGCCGGCCGAGGAGGTGCTGGTCCTGGGCGTCGGCATGCCGCTTTTGCAGGCGGTTTGCATGACGATCGCGGCGCGCATGACTGGACGCGCGGAGAGCCAAGCGCACAAGCGCATGAGCACGTACGAGGCCAACGCCAAGAGCAGCGCTGCCAGATCTGTTGGCACAGTGCACCCATCGGCAGAAGGTCACGGCGGCGAGGACAAGAGCAAGGCCGACGGCGTAGAGGCCCACGACAAGAACAGCAAGGCGGGCCACCGTACAGCCACGGATAAGGCGAACGAGGTCAACGCCAGCGGCAGCAACACAAGTGCGAGTGGGACGCAAATGTCGCTGATGATCGTGCTCATGGCAGAGGTGTTCTACTCGACGGGGGCGTTCGCAACGATAGCGTTGACGGGTAGTGACGCAGCGCTGCTCCTGGCGCTGTTGCTGTTGCTCTCTATTCAGCTTGTGGAGGTCGCGGTGCACGTCAGGGCCAGAGGCGTCGTGTCGCGCGTGGCCAACGACACGACTGCCAGGAAACTTAATGGCAGCGACGCTCGCATCTTGCAATGGCTGCTGCACCGAGAGCTGGGCGAGAAGATCGGCCTGCTGATCGCGCTTGGCTTTCTGGTTCTCGACAAGACGCTTGGCCGAGACGTCCCGGCGGTGAACGCGGTGAGCATGACGCGCCTGGCGTACCGCGGCCTGGCCATGGTGCTCATGGAGCTGGTGGGCGACATTGGCAAGGTGGTGGTCAGCCAGGCGATCGGCTTGATGCCCTCGGCAGCAGCACTGGACGGAGCTAGCGCAACTGCAGCGCGCGTGTCACTGCCGCCAAAGGCCGTGGCTTTCGTCATCTTTGAATGCCTCGTCGCCGGCTTGCTCGTCCAGACCGGCCTGGCGCTCGGCACGCCATGATGACCACCACGCCAGCGAGTAGCGAAAAGCCAACTCGGCCAGCCCTGACAGACACTTTGATCGCTGCTTGCTGTCCGTCTTGGAGGCAGGCCAAGCTAACGCTAAAGCTTTCGTTGACCTGGTCGATCGACGATCTCCTGAGCTCGCTCGCTTTCTCCACAGAGGCCGGCACTGCGGCCCGACGATGAAGGAGGGAGGGAGGACCTGTCAGCTTGACTGCAAGAACACGGCGCAAGCGCCACGCCGCTTCTGGGACGTCGCCTTGGCGCGCTGCTTGACACGAGCGTGGTCTGGTCCAAGGTCAAGCAGCACGTGTAGGCGCTGCACATGGGATGGCCGAGGCTGGACCTCGTGCGAGAGCTCGGCGGCGACGTGATCGTTCGCATCCAGATCTCGAACGAGCTTGCTTGGCCAAGATCACGGCAAGGAGGGAGTTGGTTGCAGTCACATGTCAATCCCGATCTTGATCAACCCACATGGGCTCCCTCTACGCGATCGCCTGCCGTGGCCGCAGGTGGCCAAGGAGGACGAGGAGGGCAAGTCCAGGCGCCTTGCCACCGCTTGCCACGCTGAGGTCGTCGCTGTCCGAGTCCCTGTCCACCGGCATAGCCTCCAGCAGGTCCTTGCACGTCCCGCCGGCGCACCAGGGCAACCCTTCATCCATGAAAAACTGGTGCATTGGCTCACATCCCGCGTAGAACAGGTCGGGTGCTGGTCGATAGGACACCCGCTGAGGCGGCCGCAATCGAGCGGTAGAACGGCGAACTCCTTCTGCCAGGCACACGAGTCGATATTGATGCTGCCGCTGCTGGCGTGATTCAAGCAGTTGGTGAACGCCATGGCGTCGCACTCCGCCCAGTCGCCAAAGTCCCTGGGCTCTGCCGATGCTGGCGCGAGGCTGCTATCCGGGTCGTCGAAGATGGCCTCGCAGGTGCCAGGGCAGTGGTTTTCCTGCTCGAGTAGGTCGCAGTACACCGGACCCACCAGCAGATCGCAGCCGACGTCGCGCAAGCATTGGCCTAAAGACCTCTTGGTCTCCAGCACGGCGCTGCACGAGGCGTCGCGTTCGAGGAACGCGCTGTCGTAGAACCGAAGGTGTTCCAAGTTGCACAATGAGGCCAAGGCCATCGCCTCCCTGTTGCACGAGGAGTAGTAGTAGTCCGAGTAGGCGGCCGTGTAGCCGTCCGCCGGGAGGCCATCGCCGCCGGTGGTGTCGTCGCGGCCGAGCAGCATCGGCAGCGCCTTGAAGCGGCGGCGGACGGCGGCGGCGGCGGCGGCGGCGGCGCCCCGGCCGCCAGTGGCGCCATTGCGCTTGGCGGTGGTGGCGGTCGCGTTGCTGTTGCTGCCCCGGTTCTGCTGCTCGCGCGCATGCGAGGCGACCGCTGCGGCCGCGCCGTCTGATGGCGGATGCGCGTGCGCGCCGCTGCCGCTGAGCAGCACCGCGTGCGCCGCGAGGGCGCCCACCAGGACACCAGCGACTCGCGTCATCGACCCCCGCCTCCTCCTCTCTCTCTCTCTCTCTCTCTTCTCTCACTCTCACTTGGCTGTCAACCGATCCGTTGATCCAACGGCTACGACCGTTACGCTGGCAGTTATTACTCTGTTCGAGTACATCCTGACCGTTTCATTTACCTTTGGCCGAGAAAGCCAGCAGCAGTGAATCTTTCTTGTCCGTCAGAGCCAACGAAGCCAAGCGCGACGTGCATGCGCAAATCTCGTTTCATCTATGAGCTTGCGATAATTTATGATGTGACGAAATTAGCAGCTGGTAGTCTGCACCGTGGTCTTTTTCCAGCACGTCCAGCACGTGGCACAAAAAAACAACAAAAGCAAAAAATGACGCGCAAACAAAGGCCCAAGGTGGATTACGTCAATCGATCACTGATCGATCACAGTCACAGTCATTGCCACGACGTCATCTTCAGTCATCAGTCAGAAGAACCCGGCGGTCTCCATCTCAACAAGAGTCCTTCATTTCCCCCTCATTCTCAACAACACGAGCCAGCGCGCACTGCAACTGACTGCGCGGACGTCATCGCGCCCAGTCATCGAATCACCTGAGCCCAGTCATTGAACTACGTACCTAAAGCATGGCGCCGCCCTCCGCCGCCACCGCCGCCGCCGCCGCCGTCGCCGCCTCGCTGGCGATGCTGGCCAGCGCGCCGCCGGCCTCTGCCGCCGAGGCCGTCGCGGTCTCCCTGCCGGCCAGCTACTCGGCCGCCTGCCCCGCGGCGATGTCATGCTCGCCGGCCATGGCCACCTTCGCCGACCTCTCCAAGCCGCACGTGCTCGCGCTGGCGCCGGGCGGCGCCGGGCAGCCGCTGCAGCCGCTCGCGACCCTGAGGCTGCCCGCGGCGTCGACCTCGGGCGCTGCCGCGGATGGCGCTGCCGCCGATGGCGCTGCCGCGGAATGGCCCGAGGCCATGCTCTGGGGCGGCGAGGCGGTCGCCAGCGCCGCGCTGGCGCTGGCGCTGATGGACGACGGCGACGGCGCCGCGCAGGCCGCGACCGTCGCCACCAGCCCAGCCGCCGGCGCCTCCTCGGTCCTGCTCCTCGAGGGCAACCGCACGCTGGGCATCCAGGACGGCGGCAGGATCCAATGGCGCGCCGGCGTCGGCGCGAGGCTGGCGGCCGGCGGCGCGGCGCTGGAGCTGCTGGACGCCAGCGGCGGCTCGCTGCTGGCCGGCGGCGCGGTGGCGCTGCCCCCGTGCGACAAGGCGGCGAGCGAGGTGCGCGCCTGGGCGGACGACGTGGTGATCTGGCAGGACGGGTCCCGCGTCGGCGTGGTGACCTGCGACGCGCTGCACGTGGTCCGCACCGCCGACGGCGAGCTCGTGTCCAGCGTGGACGTGGCCTCGACCGGCGGCCGGCTCGCCAATGCGCTGGCCCGCGTGATCGCCAGCGACGACCGCGTGAGCCAGTCGCGCACGGTCGCGCCGCGGCTGGGCCTCCAGGACGCGCGCGGCGACCTCGTGGCCCTGCGCGGCGAGGTCGACCTGGCGCTGCCCGGCCGCCCGGCCGGCGCGCAGGTCGGCCGCGTGGGCATCATCAACATCGCCACCAAGCAGCAGTGGCTGCTCGAGCAGCAGCTCACCGACCTGGACAGGCTGCCCGCGGCCGTGCAGGTGCGCCTGCCGAGCGACGACGAGGTCCTCGTCGTCGCCAACACGCCCTCCGACCGCGAGATGCGCGGGAGATCCGCAGCGGGCGACGGCCATGCGGAGCACGAGCAGGAGAAGCCGGCCCTGGTGGCGCTCGAGCTGCACGCGCTGGAGGCCCTGCGCGGCCGTTGGGCGCCGCGGCCGCCGGTGTTCCTGGACGCAACGGCGGCGGCCGGCGTCCTCGTGGCGCGGCTGGACGCTGTGGGCCAGGCGGGCAAGCAGGCGGCGGCGGCCTCGACCTCGGTCGTGCTGGCCGTAACGGCCGAAACGGCGCCGAACGGCGAGGCGCGCGGCCGCCGCCGGCTGGGGGATGCGGCTGTGGACCAGCTGCGTGTGAGCGAATATCGCGCGTGGAGGCTCGAGGACGTTCGAGCGGCGGTTACGGACGGCGGCCTGAGCCGCGTGGAGCGCGGCGCCGGCCTGGACGTGGAGGCGGCCATCGCCGGCGGCGCGGTGGCGGTGCTGAGCATCGGCACGCTAGTGGCGCTCATGTACGCCTCGGAGCGAGGCCTGGACCGCGGCATGTCCAAGGAGGACCCTGAGCACTACGGCAATGGCGTCATGCCATAAAAGGAAGGACTCACGCCCACCGTCTGTCTGTCACATGTCACATGTCACATGTCACATGTCAGTAAGTCACATGTCAGTCAGTCACATGTCAGTAAGTCACATGTCAGTCAGTCAGTCAGTCAGTCAGTCAGTCAGTCAGTCAGTCAGTCAGTCAGTCAGTCAGTCAGTCAGTCAGGTCTGATGACTGACTGTGACTTTGACTCTATGACTGGGAGCAATGTTAACTGACTGACTGACACCACGACGACCTTCTTTTTCTTCTTTTCTTTTCTTTTCGTTCGTTCGTTCGAATTCTCATTCAAAATTCAACGACGCAAGCGGCTTTTTTGCGGGGCTGGCTTTTTTGCGGGGCTGGCTTTTTTGCGGGGCTGGCTGTTTTGCGGGGCTGGCTTTTTTGCGGGGCTGGCTGTTTTGCGGGGCGAGGGAGCTTGCGCGTGCTTGTGTCATGCACACTTGGGAACTGGATTCGAGTGAGTGGGTTCTTTCCTTTTTTTGCATGCCACACAGTTCTGTTCGGGTGGGTATCGAATGTGTGGCGGAGAGGGAGCTGCTTCCGGTACGTACCGGTACCGTACCGTACCTGCGCGAATGGAACTGGAAAGAGGGAAAAGAGAAGAAGAAGAAGAAGAAAAAAGAGCCGTGCTGGAAAAAGACACGAGCTTACCTCGTGATGATCATCGTCATTGTCATCATGATGACCATCATCACCACGATCGTTGCCAGCCATTTGGTGCTGGAAGTCACGCTGGACAGTCTTGCGAGCAGAGCCACAAGTGATGGCGCGTGCTGTTTTTCTTCTTCTTTCTGTTCGCGCGAGTTCGTGGTGCGAAAAGATTTGAAAGCACGGACGTTGCTCATCGATCGAGCGTGTGAACAGGAGGACGCAGGAGAGTCGGAGGCGACACGTGCTGGGTCCTGCCGCTGCCGCTGCTGCTGCTGCTGCTGATCGCCGCAGTTTGCGCACAACGCGAGGAAAAGATCCCAGCTGGACACCTCGTCATCATCCCAGCTGGCATGACCGCTGAAACGAGGAGAACGCTGGTCGACTTGGACAAGCAGGGCCTTTGCCAGTGCTGGCAAACCGGCCCTTTTTCAGAACCAGCTAGCTGGAATGTCGTTTCGTTTCACTGCGTTCTTCTTTCTGGAGAAGTGGGCTCGCTGGTCGCCCCTTCCGAAGGCAGGCTCGTGTGGCACAAAGTCAAGCTTGAGCTTGCTTGCTTGCTCACTGGTGGGTGCTGTGCGTACCGCTGCAGGTGCAGGACCAGGACCAGCTGGTGGAGTTAATTTTGTGCCGCCTGATCTAAACCTCTCCCCTGCCAGGCTCTCCACTCCTTGACCGTAATTATCGTCATCATCGTCAGCAGCAGCAGCAGCAGCAGCGGCGGCGGCAGTACGTACCGTACCATACTGGTACTCCAGAGGACTCGGTTGCACAGGCCGGCAAACCCATAACCCCATCGATCGCTCGAGAAGCACGACAGCAAGCAAGCAAGCAAGCAAGCAAGCAAGCAAGCAAGCAAGCATGATGCGCACGACGCTCGGGCTCGCCGTGATCGGCGCCGCGTCGCTCGGCTCTGTTGAGGCCGCCAAGGGCAACCCGGAAGGTGTCGGGCAGTACAACGCCGAGCTCGGCGAGGGCGTGTACATGAACCAGACCTACACGTGGTCCTGCCCGAACAACTACACCTGCAGCGTCGGCATCGACGAGGTGGACTCCGTGGGCGCCATGCTCGGCGCCAAGGTGGACAAGATCAAGCGCGTGAACGGCGAGTTCACCGAGGTGGAGATGGTGGTGGTGACCATGGCGGAGGACTTTGACAAGGCCAACATCCTGCGCCTGGCCGACTCTGCCGCCGTGGTGCCGCGCGCCAACCCGACCATCACGCCGCGCGCCTTCGCCCTCGGCGACGAGGCCGGCGTGACCATGCTCTACCAGAACGCCGGCTACGAGGCCTTCGGCTTCAGCATGGAGGGCGTGGATCTGGGCGGCACCACCTTTGCCTCCCCCCTCGAGGTCGACGGCGACCTTCCCGCGAGCGCGTCTAGCTTTGTCTTCAGCGAGGACGCCACCGTCGGCGCCAGCTTCTTCTCGGCCAGCAAGGACGCCAAGACGCTCTCTGCTCATCAGCGACGCCAACGCCACCGCCGTCGTCCTGGACACCTCCGTGGCCAGCAGCTGCGCCGCCCACGCGAGCGTGGCCGTGGCCAGCGACGGCTCGAACGTGGCCATCGGCGGCTGCAAGGACGCCGAGCTGTTCAAGAAGGCCGACGGCAAGTGGGCGGCCGCGCACAAGTTCACCGTGCCGGCGGACAAGCTGATCGAGCCGCGCCCGGCCAACCTGACGCTCGTGCCGGACGCCGAGCTGGTGGGCGTGCACGCCGGCCAGATGCTGATCAAGGTCAACACGGACGGCTCGCGCAACCCGGTCTTCATCGAGACCTCCATCGACGGCAAGACGTCCGCGGCGCTGCCGGACGCCATGCAGGACAACCTGCGCTACTTCAAGTCCGCGCAGGCCGTCTACGGCGGCGACGACACGCTCGTGCTCTTCGGCGAGGCCTCCGAGTTCGACTACACCACGTCGCCGCGGCCGTACCTTTGGGTCGCGCAGGTGTACTCGCGCGCCAAGGCTGGCGCCGAGTGGAAGCAGGACAACGTGGCCTACCTCAACCCGACCGAGCACGTGCCCAAGGCGTTCCCGCGCCTGGCGGTCGTGGACGACAAGGAGTACCTGCTCGTGGCCTCCGTGGCGTCGCCCGACAAGAAGGACAAGCCCTTCGAGAGCGACCCGCACGTGGAGAAGGTGCTCGCGTACGAGCTCAAGGAGCTCAAGACGGCCGAGACCAACGGCGGCGGCGTGCCGGGCGCCACCCGCGCGCTGTCCTGGGGCCTCGGCCTCGGCATTCCCACTGGTCTCGGCCTCATCGCCTACGTGGTCTACATGGTGCGCAAGAACGGCGAGCGCAAGGAAGTCTCGGAGGAGCTCAACCCGTAAGCAGCAGCAGCAGCAGCAGCAGCAGCCAGAGCCAGCGGGCAAGCAGAGTTTAGGCCACGCAAGCGGACAACGACGATGCCTTGTTTGACGGCGACGGTGCGCAGCACCCAGATGAAGGCCAGAGCCGTATTATCATCACCCTATGTTTTTTTCGTTCGTCTTACCCTCCCTCCCTCGCCTGACGTGGCGTGCAATCATCGTCATCGCCGCCGCCGTCGTCATTGCCGCCGCCGTCATCATCGTCTTCGCCAACTCGGCCTCGAGGTCGACCGAGCCTCGTGACGAGTCTGGGGCAGCAGGTCATGGGCAGCTAGCTAGATGCGCACCACGACCTTGCCCTTGTTGCGGTGCGTGTCCTTGAAGAGGCTCTGGAAGGCCACCGGCCAGTTGTCCACGCCGTCGTAAAAGGTCTCCTCCACCGACGGGATGAGGCCGTCCTGCAGCCAGGACGACATGTCCTTGAGGAAGTTGCCCTTGGCGCCCGTGAGCCACGGAAAGCACACAAAGCCCTCCACGCGCTGGCCCGTGTAGATCATCTGCATGATGTTGATGCTGTTCGGGGTGGCCGACTTTTCGTTGTACTGCGAGATGGCGCCGCACACCGCGATGCGGCCGCCAGGCGCCAGCGACTCCATGGCCGCCTCAAAGTGCACGCCGCCCACGCACTCAAAGTACATGTCGATGCCGTCGGGCGCGGCCTTGCGCAGCTCCTCCTTGAGCTCCTCCTTGCCGCCGTCCGGGGCGGACATGTTGATCTTGCGGTAGTCGATGGCGTGGTCGTAGCAGAACTGGTCCTTGATCATCTTGCACTTGTCCGGTCCGCCGCACGACCCCACGGTCTTGAGCTTGTACACGTTCCTGGCGATCTGCCCCGCCAGCGAGCCCACCGCACCGGACGCGGCCGAGATGAAGATGGTCTCGCCCTCCTTCTCCGGGCGGAGCACGCCCGCGATGCCGGCGTACGCCGTGCTGCCGGGCATGCCCAGCACGCCCACGCCGTAGCTCAGCTTGTCCTCCTCCACCATGCCGGTGAGCTTCCACATGCCCTTGCTCTTCTCCGCGCCCACCACCTGGACGGTGGAGAACGGCAGGCTAGCGCCGAATAGGTCGCCCTCCTTCCAATCCTCGTTGCTGCGGCTCTCCAGCACCACGCCGGCGACAAAGCCCTCCATGAGCTGGCGCCCGCTGTCCTTGCTGCCGGCGGGGGTCTTGATGCGCCCGCGCAGGAACGGGTCTGCGGACATGTACTTGACGCGCACCACGACGTCGCCCTCCTTGGCGTCCTTGTCCGCGTCGACAGTCGTGGTCACGATCTCAAAGTGCTCGGGCCCGGGCACGCCCTCGTCCAGGAAGGCCTTGAGCCAGACGCTCTTGCACTCCATGCCAGGCATCTCGTTCTCCTGCTGCTACTACTGCTGCTGCTGCTCTTCTTCTTGCCTCAGAGTCTGTCTATGCTCGTCGTCGTCGTGGTTGATCATTCGGGTTCTGCTGTCGCCGCGCTGCGTGGGTCGGCGGCGATCGGTCGGCGTCGGGGGCTTGAAACTCGCCTGCATCTCGCGCTCGGCCAGCCTTGGCGAGCGAGTACCGTACTGAAGCCGAGTCGAGGCCGGCCGCGAGGTCAAGCACGGTCAAGAGTCCAACATCCTCGTTTTTCTTTGTTCTGCTTTGATCGAACAAAATCAATCGATTGCCAGGCACACGGACACGGTCATGGATGACCTGGCCACTGCAGTGCCGACGACAGCGGCGCGGGGAATCGCCAGCGAGGACCCGACAGCCCGGCTCGGCCCGACGCCAAAGTGCTTGCTCTTCTCTCCTTTTCGCTCCCGACGACAGCCAGGCAGCGTCGGCCGTGGATCTCCAAAGCTCGCAAGTCAGGCAGCCAGGCAGCACTCGGGCTTGGCGAGCAGGGCCGACTCGGCGTCTACGCGCCCATCTCGGCTTTCTTGATGATCAATCAAGCCGGGTCTGGCCTCGAGGTCGAGCGCTGTCAAAGCAAGGTTACCGATGCTGTCCGCGGTCGCAGAGGCGCGCCCACTTTCAAGAGCGCGCGTATGGGCGCGTAGCGGAAAAGGCTGGCGTCAATGCCCGGCCCCTTGGCGGTGCCCAGAGGCGGTCAGAGAACCCTTGTGACTTTGTGCGCCAGGTCGTGGAGGCGCACACCGAGAAAAGCAAGCGCTACGTGCCCGGCGCATGGCTGCGAGCGCTTGAACTCACGGCACAGTCCGCGGTCCAGAAAGGTGGCCGGCCCGTGGTGGTTGGTTCACCGTCTTGGCAAAGAAAGCCGCTGCGACGCGAGCCGCCATCGCCACAACTGTGCCGCCCATCTCAGCACGTTTTTTTATTAATTTAATTAATTAAATTGTTTTAATTAAATTGTTTTAATTAAATTGCTTAATTTAATTAAAAAAGTGAAGATTATTTTAATCAAGATCTTGAGTTGATCAAGATGACACAGTGTGACGGCCACCAATTCTGGCTGGGGCGCCTCCAGTTTTTTGCAAGAGGTCGACTCGGCTGGTCGACCTTCTCAACCTACGGTACCGTGGTACCTGGTACGTACGTACCTTCTCAGCTGGCAAAGCTGGGACACCACGCGACTTTTGGTAAAATCGCGCGCGAGAGGAGCGACCGGCGGACAAGCAGAGTTGGCGCGATGACGCAGTGTGACGGCCACCAATTCTGGCTGGAGGCGCCTCCAGTTTTTTTGCTGGTGGTCCTCGACTTGGCTGGTCGACCGTACGGTACCGGTACCAGTACCTTCTCAGCTGGCAAAGCTGGAACACCACACGACTTTTGGCAAAATCGCGAGAGAGGAGCGACCAGCGGACAAGCAGGGTTGGTGCGATGGTGCGGTGCGCGAGGGTCGCTGTTGCTGCTGCTGGCGAGTGCGGGCGCTGTGGCGGGTATTGACCAGATCGCCAAGCTCACCGCCAGCGATGCTCTGGTATGGGCTGAGTTTGGCCTTGCTGTCTCGCTCAGCGGCAACACGGCGCTGGTTGGAGCCCCTAACGACGGGCGTTCTGGTGACTGGTTGGGCTCGGCATACATCTTCCAGCGCAAGCATGACGGGCCGTACACGTGGCGCCAGGTGGCCAAGCTCACGTCCAGCGATGCTGCAGACTTTGATAGGTTTGGCGGAGCTGTCTCGCTCAGCGGCGACACGGCGCTGGTGGGAGCCTTCAAGAATGACGACGGCGGTTTGGATTCGGGCTCGGCGTACATCTTCAACCGAAACCAGGGCGGGCCGAACGCGTGGGGCCAGGTGGCCAAGCTCACGGCCAGCGATGCTGCGATATGGGCTGGGTTTGGCGTCGCTGTCTCGCTCAGCGGCGACACGGCGCTGGTGGGAGCCAATGCAGACGACGGCGACGATGGTGTCAATTCGGGCTCGGGGGCGGGCCTAACGCGTGGGGCCAGGTGGCCAAGCTCAGGGCCAGCGATGCCGCGGTAGGTGATCTCTTTGGCAGGGCTGTCTCGCTCAGCGGCGACACGGCGCTGGTGGGAGCCCCTTGGGACGACGGCGACGATGGTGTCAATTCGGGCTCGGCTTACGTCTTCAACCGAAACCAGGGCGGGCCGAACGCGTGGGGCCAGGTGGCCAAGCTCACGGCCAGCGATGCTGCGTTAGGTGATTCTTTTGGCTTGGCTGTCTCGCTCAGCGGCGACACGGCGCTGGTGGGAGCCTATGAGAACGACGACGGCGGTTTGGATTCGGGCTCGGCATACATCTTCAACCGGAACCAGGACGGGCGGAACTCATGGGGCCAGGTGGCCAAGCTCGCGGTCAGCAATCCTGCGCCAGAGGATTGGTTTGGCGTCGCTGTCTCGCTCAGCGGCGACACGGCGCTGGTGGGAGCCCCTTGGGACGACGGCGACGATGGTGTCAATTCGGGCTCGGCTTACGTCTTCAACCGAAACCAGGGCGGGCCGAACGCGTGGGGCCAGGTGGCCAAGCTCACGGCCAGCGATGCTGCGGCAGGTGATTTGTTTGGCTGTGCTGTCTCGCTCAACGGCGACACGGCGCTGGTGGGAGCCTTCAAGGCTGACGGCATAAGTGACGACTTGGGCTCGGCATACATCTTCTCAGTAGTGCCAACGACAGCGCCGACCACTGCGCCGTCCAAGACCCCGACGAGCTCGCCAATTGCGACGCCAACCGCGGCGCCGATCATTGCGCCGACCACTGCACCGACCACTGCACCGACCGCTGCGCCGACGGACAGCCCGACGCAAAGGCCTTCCACCTCACCATCGACGACCCCGACGGACTCCCCAACCAGTGCGCCGACTACGGCCCCGACTGTCTCGCCGTCGTACGCGCCGACCGAGGAAGGTGAGACGCGCTCGCCTACGACTTCGCCTTCCTCCGGACCAACCACCAGCCCGACCACCAGCCCGACCACCAGCCCGACCGAGGAGGTCTCGACCCGCTCGCCGTCGACCAGCCCGAACGTTGACAGCGAGACGACCGCGACAACCGCGGCGCCGACCGCTGCGGAGGAGGCCGCTGGCCTGGGCGTGGGCGCCATCGTGGGCATCGCCGCGGGCGCGCTTGCGGCCGTGGCCGCCGCCGCCTTCTTCGTGCGCAAGCAGTCCAAGCCCGCTGGCCCAGCCGCGTACGACGAGGAGGCCGTCAAGGTCGCCTCCGTGGCCAGCGACAACCCAGGTTACGGACTTTGATCTAACACTGGCAAGCGCGCAACCACGCTGCGGCCGCCAGCTCATGGCTTGGCACGTAAGCGCGCAACAAGAAACCAACAAGCGAAGCCCCCTCTCTCTTCCCGTTGCGCCTCGCGGCACTTGCGCAAAGTTGATGATCACGACTCGTGACTCGTAGTCCAGCGCGCGTCGAGCGTCGCCGCCCCACCGCCCGCCGAGTCTGCCGCAGCCGACCCGGACATCTTCCCGCGCGCCCTTGCAGGCAGGCAGGCAGGCAGGCAGGCAGGCAGGCAGGCAGGCAGGCAGGCAGGCAGGCAGGCAGGCAGGCAGGCAGGCAGGCAGGCAGGCAGGCAGGCAGGCAGGCAGGCAGGCAGGCAGGCAGGCAGGCAGGCAGGCAGCAGGCAGGCAGGCAGGCAGGCAGGCAGGCAGGCAGGCAGGCAGGCAGGCAGGCAGGCAGGCAGGCAGCAGGCAGGCAGGCAGGCAGGCAGGCAGGCAGGCAGGCAGGCAGGCAGGCAGGCAGGCAGGCAGGCAGGCAGGCAGGCAGGCAGGCAGGCAGGCAGGCAGGCAGGCAGGCAGGCAGGCAGGCAGGCAGGCAGGCAGGCAGGCAGGCAGGCAGGCAGGCAGGCAGGCAGGCAGGCAGGCAGGCAGGCAGGCAGGCAGGCAGGCAGGCAGGCAGGCAGGCAGGCAGGCAGGCAGCAGGCAGGCAGGCAGGCAGGCAGGCAGGCAGGCAGGCAGGCAGGCAGGCAGGCAGGCAGGCAGGCAGGCAGGCAGGCAGGCAGGCAGGCAGGCAGGCAGGCAGGCAGGCAGGCAAGCTCCTCGCGGATCGTCAGATCAACAATCAGTCCTCCTGGCCTGCCTGCCTGCCTGCCTGCCTCTTTGACTAACCGCCCGTCCGCGTGGAGTGACGACAGAGCAGCACCACCCGAACAACACTTGCGACAGACCGGTCTTCGACGGGTTGGACCGGGCCCTTGCTGCTGATTGTTCACCAGGGGGGCCTGCCAGGCGCAGGCGGAGTCGGCCACAGCACGGCGAGCGACGGATCGTGTTCTCGATCTTCCAAGATCTTTGATGTTACAATGATGGATTAGTGTAGTAGGAAAAGAAGAAAAAAGCCATGGCTAGCTGGCTGCTCTCATCGTCGTCGACCAGCTAGTCCATTGACCAGTCACCTGCCTGCCGCCCCAGTGGCCCGAGCCGCTGCTGCCGTTGCTGGTCGCAGCGATCTGAAGAGGCGGCACCGTCCGGCTTTCGATCGTTCGATCGATCGATCGATCGATCGATCGATCGTTCTAACGTGCCGGCCCCTCACTCTCTATGCACCGCCCTGCGCTCCTCGAGGCGGCGAGCACGGCCAGCCCGTCCCACTCTTTCTCTGTGGCGGCGATGGCGATGGATGGATGGCGGATGGAGTAGTCGCTCACTCGCTCACGCGAAGGCAGCAAGTAGCTGGCCGAGCTCGAAAAGATCCAACAGCGGCGGCAGTGGCGTCTAGAGGCCGCACACGCCGCGTCGCGAGGCAGCAGGGCCGTCCTCGAAGCGCGGCAGCGGCCCCGCGAGCAGCCTGGGCCGCCTGAACCTGCGGCGCGTGATCACCACCTGGCGCTGCTCGTCCATGCAGATCCACGGCCGCGGCTGGCGCAGCTGCTCCTGCGTCTGCTGCTCGCCCAGCTGCTGCCGCTCCTCGCACGAGTGTCGCCTGAGCGAGTCATGGATGTCATAATGCCGGATCACGGTCGAGGCGGACGACGCGCCGGCAGAGGCGGAGGCCGACGACGACGGCCGACGCGGCACGCTCGGCGACAGCGAGCGGCGAGTTGGAGCGCGGCCCATGGCTCTGGCTGCTGCTTGTCCCTCTCTGACTACCTTCGCTTGCCGTCCCGAAAGCAATCGGGGACTGTCGGCGAGGCGATCTCTGAGATCTCTGAGGTCAGGATCGGGGAAATCGATTTCTCCGAACGATGGGTTTGGGAGTGAAAAGAGAGGACAATGAAAAACAGCACCAAAAAATGAAAGAAAGGAAGAAAGGAAAGAAAGAAAGCATTCGGTTTCCTTCTTCATGCTTTCCCGCCTATGTTTCCGTCCGTCTGCACTTCTGCTTGTTTCCATTGCGTCAGGTTTGCTTTGGAGAAAAGGGGGCCTCGCGCAGACACGGATCCGAGACACAACCGTTTCATAACAGCCAAGCAGCAGCGCAGGCTCGAACGGATTTCGAGCAACAGTTTTCCTCTGCTTTTTCCCTCAAATTCACCTCTGCTCCCCTGTCTGAAGCTCAGACTCCCAACTGACCCGAGAAACCACGACCCGGCCGCAGACTGCCTCCGTCCGTCCTCTGCTTGCGCCCCTCTTCGGGCCTGCACCCGGTCCGTTGCCGCACATCGCGGCTCACTGTGTGCTAGGCCAAGCGTGTCGGGACTCGGACTTGTTGCGATGCAAGGTCGGTTCATTCGTGAGGCCCCCATCTGACTGTGTTGGAGGAGTGTTCTCCGACGCCGACCAGGCTTGCTGTTCCGCGCGCGCGAAGTGCCTGCTTGGGCCTAAGTGTCGGAGGTTCCGCAAGCGTTCCTGCGGAAAAGACTCACGAGTTGGTTCCCCAGGAGGAGCGAAGCAAGCGAGCCAGTTTGGGACTTGGGCCCTCAGAAGATTCAAAGTTCGGTCGGTGAACGCCTCGGAACGTCGGCATCCCCCGACCGCCGAGTAGGCCCAGCCAGCGGAAACTCTACAAGCGCGTTTTCGTGGACTGGCTTGCTCGGAAATGAGAGATTCACAGCGGATGGACTCGCACAGAATCTTTCCTTCCTTTGAGAGAGGATTGTTTGTTTGTTTGTTTGCGCCTGATGATTTTAAAATCAAGATCGTCCGGCCGGCCGGCCGGCCGGGAGAGAGAAAAAGCAAAAGGAAGGAAGGCCTCAGACAGAATCAGGTTGTCAGAGCCTCATGACGAGTCCAACTGTTGCGCGCAATGATCGAACCGCCCTCCTTCCGTCGGACGTGCACCACCTCCGAACGAACGGGATTGGCCTGTGCCCTTCAAAGAGGAGCGCGATTGCTCGCTTGCTCGATCGATCGATCGATCGATCGATCGATCGATCGATCGATCGAGCAGCAAGATGGTTTGTCCGAGAACGTGGGACTTGTGCCACGTTCTCGGACAGAGTCGACCCGAACCAACCAACCAATGCTGATGGAAGGAAGAAGGGTAAGTCCAGGCAGGCATCTAAAGGTTTCCAACCGAACCACGCGTCATGTGACTGACCATCATGTGTCTGTCGGTCGGTCGGTCGGTCTGAAAAGATCGATCGATCGTTTTCACAGACAGGTGTTACCAAAAGAAGAAGACGTCGTCGTCGTCTTGCGACTGACTGACGGATGACTGACTGACTGACTGACTGACTGACACTGCTGTGGTCAGCCCACTACGTCATCTCACTCACATGTCACAGTCTGTCGTCTGACTGTCGCTGTCACATTTGCCAGTCAAGAGATGGAGCTGGAGGAGATGAACAGACCGTCCGACATCGCCACGACCTGTTGGTGGTGACGAGAGCAAGAGAAGATGGTGACGGATCGAGCGAGAAGCGCGCGACGTGGCCATGTCAGAGGTCGAGGCGCGCCAGACGCTGCTCGTAGCGCGCGGCTTCCTCGGGGCCCAGGTTGGCCGCGTTGCGCCGCAGCTCCAGCGCCCACTCCTGCGCGCCGCCGCCGCGTCCTCCTGCTGCTGCTGCTGCTGCTGCTGCTGCTGCTGCTGCTGCTGCTGCTGCTGCCGCTGCTGCGCCAGCGCCTCCACGAGCAGCGCCATGGCGTCCAGCGTGCTGCGGTTGGCGCCGCCCATGTTCTCCATCTTGCCGCGCACGACGGCCTCCAGCTGCTCTACGGCCTGCGCCGTCTCGCCCTCGGCCAGCAAGGCTCGAGCGAGGTTCTGCGAGGCATTCAGCGTGGAGGCGTGCGTGGGGCCTGCCCAGCGCAAGCGGCAGGCCAGCACGCGCTCGAAACTGCGCCGCGCTTCCGCGGTGCGGCCCAGCCGCAGCAGCAGCCAGGCGCGGTTGTTCATCGTCGCCACAACGTGGTGGTCCTCCTCCTCCTCCTCTTCTCTTGTTCTTCTTGTGCTTCTGCCGACTCTTGCACGGCGCCGCCGCCGCCATACAAGGCGCGACGACGACGCAAGACGCTGTCGAATAGCTCCAACGCCGCCGCACCATCGTCGCGATCTTGCGCATCGTGGTCTTTGGGTCGACGCTGATGCTGACGACCTTGCGCATCGTGGTCTTCGGTTTGACGCTGACGCTGCTGCTGCTGCTGATGACGACCTTTCGCACCGTGGTCCGACAACTCACGACTCGGACGCGGCTTGACCTGGCCGCCAAGCACCATGGCCAGCTGATTGAGCAGCAGCAGCTCCAAGGCCTCCAGCTGGTCCTGCAGCGTGGCGCCTGGGCCCAAGTCCCCCAGCGCCGCCTCCACAGCCGCCCCAAGGCCCTCCCCCTCCACCGGCTCTGCCTGCTCCACAGCCGCCTCCCTCAGTTCCCTCACGCGTTGCAGCTGCCCCCTCAGCAGCGCCTCCGCGGCCGCGTTGTCGCGCAGCTTGGCGTCAAGGAAGGCCATGTCGCTCGCCGCGGCGACGCACTGCAGCGTGGCGCGGGCGCCGTGGCGGCGGCGGCGCAGGGCGGCCTCGCGCTGGTCCAGCACGAGCTGGTAGAGGCCCTTGGCCGCCTGGCCGTCGCCCGTCTCCGCCGACAGCGCCGCGAGGTTGCGGGCCCGCGCCATCATCTGCTCGCGGGCATCTGGCGACATGGCCGCGAGCTCGGCGCGAGGCGAGGCGCCCAGGCGGCGCTCGAGGTCCTCGCGCGCGGCGCGGCGCAGCCACCCGCGCAGCTGGTCCTTGACGAGGCGGTTGAGCTCCGCGAAGCCCACGAGGTTGTCGATGAGCGAGCGGATGCGATCGCGGTCGGCCGCCACGGTGGCCTCGGCGCGGGCCGAGTCGATGGCGCCCACGGCGTCGCGGACGGAGAGCGCCGAGCCCGTGTCGGCCAGCGCCGCCAGGAAGCGGTCCTGCTCGGCGCGGGACATGGTCAGCGCGAGCGGCCGCCCGTGGCGCTTGGTGCCCAGCAGCTCGAACAGGCACCACACGCGCGTCAGCGCCACGGGGCTGTGCCAGGGCCGCGCCACCAGCACCGTGCCGCCCTCCGCCGCTTCGATCACCTTCCACAGCGCCGGGATCTCGTCCGCCGCGAACAGATCATGCTGATTCGCGCAGAACGCATCGACCCAGTACCGCGCCGCCGCGCTCGCGCCGCCCTCGCGCACGGCGCCGTGGCGTGCGGCGTGCTCCTCGATGGCGTCCACCAGCTCCAGGAACGGGTAGCGCCAGGCGTGGCTGACAAAGTAGGTCACTCGGCCGATCTTGGCAGACCCTCGTGGATCGCCTTGATGTGGCGCTGCAGGCGGCGTGGCGTGGAGCGACTGCTCGGCCCAGCTCAGCGCCGAGCTGCGCGTGGCGGGCAGCACGCCCTGCGCCACGAACGCCGCCGTGTCCATGCGCTCGAGCGGCAGCGCGTGCCCCGTCTCGCGCTCCGCGGCGGCATTGGCGGCGCTGATCATCGCGCGCAGCTCTGCGAGCGTCACGCCGCGCAGCTCCAGCGGCAGCCGCCCGCGCAGCGCCAGCGCCTCGGGATTGGCGCCGCTGCTGTCGCCGCTGCTGCGTCGCCGCTGTCGCCGCCGCCGCCGCCGGCAGCGAGGTGCACGCAGCTCACGAGCAGCGGCTCGCCGCCATTGAGGAGCCGCGCGCCTGCCCCGACCAGCGCGTCGAGCGCCGCCGAGAGCGCGGGCACCGCGTCCGCGCGCACGTACGCCAGCGTGCAGTGGCCCTCCTGCCCGGCCGGGCGCGTGCGAGCGTACGGGTCGTGCTTCGCCCGCGCCGCATCGCGCACCCCATCGGCATCGGCGTCCGCGTCGCCGTCGCCGTCGCCGTCGGCGCAGAGCTCGCGGAAGAAGGCCGCGCGGAGGTCGTCCAGGCCCGGCGCGCGCAGGCTGAGGCCCAGCGCGTGGACCTCCTCCCCCGCGGCGCGCGACAGCCTGTTGCATGGCGAGATGAACAGCTCGCCGCCGCTGATCTCAAACGGCGGCGCGCTGGCGGCCGCGCGGCGCAGCGCGGCCGTGGATGCCGCGGTGTCAAGGCGGATGAGTGCCGTGCTGTGCAGCGTGCTGCTGGCGGCGCGCTCGCGGCCGGCCCAGAGGGAATCATTAACCAGATCCTCCACATCAGCAGGGAGCCGGACGAGCTCGGCGAGGGAGACAAAGCACCAGGTGCCCGCCATGCCGCGGGTGCCGGCCGCGCCGCCGCCGCCGCCGCCGCCGCCCGCCGCGGAGCTGCCGCCGCGGCGCCAGCGCGCACCCGAGAGCCGCCACCCCATCGATCGATCGATCGATCGATCGATCCATCGCAGAGTGTGTGCGGAAATGAAAAGGACGTGAACGCAGACTCACTTGAAAAGGACGTGAACGCAGACTCTCTAGCTACTCTAGAGAAATGCCGACTCGAGTGATTCGAGTAAAAAACTAGGACATGAACGTGACCTGCCTGCCAGAGTACGACCACTACGGCACCGACGAAAGAAACAAGTACGACCAAGAACGTTCGCAGCACAATAAGAATTGGCTCTAACGCAGCAGCAGCAGCAGCAGCAGCAGCAGCAGCAGACGTGCACCTTCCTTTCTTCCTGCCCAGCTTGCCGCCGTGAGCTCGCCGCCGTGAGCTCGCCGCCGTGAGCTCGCCGCCGTGGAGGTCGGCCTGCGCCAGCAGCGTGGAGAGCAGCGTGCGCGCACCTAGGTGCGTGAGACGGTGAGGGTGTCGAGTGGTTGGCTGATTAGAAGGTGGTGTCGCTGTAGGGCGCATGGCAAGTGGCCGTGCGCGCGTCGTTGTGCGTGGTGGCCCACAGACAGGGCGCGGCGCAGCTGTCGCGACTGCGGCGCACGCACTGCTCGTCCGCCGGCGTGGCGCCGCGGTACAGCGGCTGGAAGCGCGCGCGAACGCCGCAGCGCAGCTCCGTCGGGCGCCACTCGCAGTGCTGCGCCAGCATAGCGTCCTCCTCCTCCTCCTCCTGCTGCTGCAGCTGCCGCCTGCGCCAGTCGTCGCGGCCGGTGGACGAGTACGTGTAGTACGAGTTCGAGTACGTGTCCGTGTACGTGTCCGTGTACGCGTCCACGTTCGTGTTCGTATAGTACGTGTACCACGAGTACACGTAGCTCGAGTAGTACGTGGCCGAGTACGACGTCGGGTACGAGTAGTCCTCGTCGCCGCTCGCCTCGACGTAGTCCGAGTACTCGTCGAGCGCAGAGGCGCCGGCGCTGCCGCGAGGGCTGC
Organism: Thraustochytrium striatum; assembly: GCA_022244645.1. Taxonomy (NCBI): domain Eukaryota; class Bigyra; order Thraustochytrida; family Thraustochytriidae; genus Thraustochytrium; species Thraustochytrium striatum. Next base: position 129,689 of record JACDIV010000120.1, on the reverse strand, counting down.
GCAGCGGCGCCGCAGCGCACGCCGCCTCGTCCGCGAGCGGCGCGCAAGGGTCCTCGCGGAGGTCTGCGCCGGCCGCAGCGCAGATGTGGCTGCGCATGCCCTGCGCGATCGCCAGCGCGCGCTCGCCGTCGCGCCGCAGCCACAGCGCGTCGCAGAGGCACCGCGTGAGCGCCGTGGGCGCCCGCTGCGAGTCGGCCTGCAGGCAGGGGTGCTCACGCCCGGCAGCGACCGCGCCAGCTCGCGCCGAGCGCTGCACATGCTGCGCATCACGTGGAACGGCGTCGCCGGACCCGCGGTGCTGTGCATGGCCAGCACCAGCGTTGCGCGGCCGTCCGAGGTCTGCGCCGCCAGCGACGGCGCCACGTCCGTGAACAGCGCGGAGAGGTCTGCCCACTGCGCGTTGTCCTCGTCGTCGTGGTCGTCGTCGTGGTGGCCGTGGCCGTCGCCGTGAGCTCCGTGGCGCAAGCGGTGGTGGCCGACGGCAGTGGCCGCGGCGCTGGGCGGCGACAGCGCCGCGACGGCCGCGGACAGCGCCGCGGCGTCCAGCGCACCAGGGTCCGCGGACAGCGACGCCACGCCCTGCGGTGGGAAGAGCGTGTCCACCTGGTCGCCGCCGCGAGCCGCGAGCAGTGCCATGCGGGCGTCGTGCTCCGAGTCGATGTGCAGCGTCTGCGCGAGCTTGCGTGCGAGCTTGGCGGACAGCGCGAGGCCGGCGGCGTCCAAGCCGCCGCCCTGCTGCACGGCCACGGCCACGCGGGCGTTGCAGGCGCCAAGGGGCGTTGGTGCGCCAGTGGGTGCGACACCATCGTCGTCGTCGTCGTCGTCGTCGTCGTCGTCGTCGTCGTCGTCGTCAGAGTAGTAGATCGAGAAGGAGAAGGTGGGCGCAGCGGTCTGCATGGTGCTTGGCACCAGCGTGGAGTTGGCCATGTCGTCGTCGCCTTCGCTCTCCTCCGAGTAGTAGTAGTCGTCGTCCTCGTCGACGGTGCCATTGGTCGAGTTGCTGCCGCCGCCGCTGCTGCTGCTGCTGGAAGGCGCTAGCGTCGCGTTGGCGGCGACGTCCTCCTCGTACGGTCATACACGCTGTACACGTCGCCGTCCGCAGGCTCGGTGCCGTCGGTGAGCAGGCTTCCGGTGGGCGCGGCAGTGGCCGTGCTATTCGCCAGCTGGCCAGCAGCAGGCACAGCGCACTGCGTCGCCGCCGCTGCGGCCGCCAGCCATGTCGCCAGCCTCGTCAAGCTGCGCCGCGTCGCCATAGTCCCTCTTCTCGGTCTGCTGCTCGGAAAGGCAGACGACAGCCATGTGACCGTTGCTATGGTCGAGCCGACGAAACCGCTGCGATCGATGGTCGTGAGCCGCACTGCAGAGGTCGGCGACGTCGACCAGCGGCCAGTGGGTGAGTGATAAGGTGTGGTCATTCACTGACGGACATGCGACCATCCCTCTCGAGCGCCATCCGAGGGCGAGGTGCAGGGGCGTTTCCGAGGAGGTGGTGGGTTTTAGGGCCTTAACCAGCTCTGGCTGGGTGGGAAGCACATGGTACGTACATGATCCGCGCCGCTGTGAAGGAGTGACGGCTGCGCTGCATTGGATTTCGAGGGCGCGGATACCAGTCGTCTACTTGTCGTCGTCGTCGTCGTCGTCGTTTGGAGAGTCGCCTCGGGTCGCGAAGGTCAGGGTGAGACGAGAAGGAGAACAAGATCATCATCATCATCATCATCATCAGCAGCAGCAGCAGCAGCAGCAGCAGCAGCAGCAGCAGCAGCAGCAGCAGCAGCAGCAGCAGCAGCAGCAGCCAGCAGCAGCAGCAGCAGCAGCAGCAGCAGCAGCAGCAGCAGCAGCAGCATCAGCAGCAGCAGCATGAGCAGCAGAAGCAGCACCAGCAGCACTGCTCATCGCTTGTCGTTCGTTGGCGTCCTGCGACTCGCTACTCGGCGTATAGCCCCGATCGAAAGAGCTGCTTGAGCACCTTGGCCGCCACCCTCGCCGACAGCTGGTCGTGCGTGTCCTTTGGCGGGTTGAGCTCGACCAGATCCGCCGAGTCGATGCGCCTCGCCTTCCCGATGCCGCGCAGCGCCTCCAAGCACTGCGCCACGCCAAGGCCGCCCGGCTCTGGGTGCGCCACGCCCGGCGCCAAGCCCGGCTCGATGACGTCCAGGTCAAAGGTGACGTGCAGGTGCCGAGCCTCGTCCTGCGCGGACGACGACAAGGCCTCCACCACGCGCCGGGCGATCTCCTCGCCGCTCAGGTGCGCGATGTCCCCGCGAGGAGTGGGACCACTTGGCCCGGGAAGGCGTCCATGGTCTGCAGCTGCTCGGGCGAGTAGCACCGGGTGCCGACCTGCACGATGCGCGCGACGGCGCCCGACTCGAGCAGCCGCGTCATCTGCGCCGCGTGCGACCGCTGCGGCGCCGCGCCGAACGGCGTCGGCAGCTCGGGGTAAAGATCCGGGTGCGCGTCGAACTGCACAATGTCCATAGTCGGCGCAGTGCGCTGCAGGCCGAGTGCCACCGGCAGTGTGACGGCGTGGTCGCCGCCCAACGCCACCGGCAAGAGGTCAAGCGACGCGATCCGCCGCAGCGAGTCGGCAATCTCCCTGTCCGTCGGCTCGACGAGGTCGCCAAAGTCCACCACCGCGCCCGCTGGCCACTCGGCGCTGGCGCTGCTGGCGCCGTGGGCGCGGGCCACAGGCGTCGCCGGGGACGAGGTCGCGGCGGCCGTCCTCGCTGACCGTGTTGCTGCTGTCGGCCAGCAGCGCCTCGCGCATGGCGGCCGGGCCCAGCGCGGCGCCGCGCACGCTGCTGGAGCCGCGGTCGTCGCACACCCCGAGGACGCCCACGCCGCGCGCTCGACGGCCCGCGCTGCGGCCCTTGGCCATCGCCGCCCGAGCGGCCATAGCTCGCGCTCTCGCGGCCGACTTGGGGACCTGGGCGACTCACTCTCGCGGGCCGCCGTCGCAGCGCCGTCGCGGACTGCCAAAGATCGACCTCAAGATCCCTCTTTGTTCGATCGTCTGACTGATCTTGGGTCAAGGGTCAAAAAAATCCCGCGGGCGGCGGAGAGCTGAGCTGCAGGCCGTCGCCTCTCTCTCTGGCGGCGACGGGCTGTCTCTGTCTGTCGCATGCCGCGCCAGGGCAGGGCGTGTTGATCGATTGGCTTTTGGGCCATTTAGATTTAGCGCTGGTACAGGGGGAAAAGCGAAGATGTCAGCGAAAGGGCTGCCATGCCCACCAGAAGCCGCAAAGAGGGATCCAGGAGCAAGCTGCCAAAACGCTGGTACTGCGCAGCAGAGGCCTTGGTCTGAGCGCAGAAGAAAAGCATTGATTTTCGAGATTGATTGATTGACTGGTTGATCTGCAAGCTGGAGGCGGTGGAGTGGAGGGGCCAGGTCAGTTGCAATAGGTTACTTGAGGCGCGATCTATACGCGCATCTACAGCTTGGTCTCCTCTTGCGGGTGCTCGGCGGCGCGGTCGAGCAGGTTGCGGGCGATAAAGTGCGCCACGGCCTCGTCGTCGTTGGAGCCGATGACGCGGCAGTGTGGCAGGGAGGTCTTGAGCCGCGAGTGCGCGTTGTCCATGATGAGGCCCTCGCGCACGACGCTGAGCATCGAGTAGTCGTTCATCGAGTCACCGAACGCGATGCAGTGCTTGTCCAGCTCGATGCCGTGCTCGCCCAGCGCCTCGCCCAGCGCCGCGCCCTTGCTGGCCTCCGCGCAGGACACCTCGAGGCAGTTGGTGTACGAGAAGACCACGTGCACCGAGTCGCCGTACTCGAGCACGAGCTGCTGCTCGATGCGCACGAGGCGCTCGTGGTCGCCGCAAGTGAGGAACACCTTGGCGACCTCCTCCAGCTCGCCGCTGGCCTCCATTCCGGCGAGCAGGTCGGGCTCCACGCGCGCGCGGAAGCCGCTCTTGAACATGTTGTCGGGGCACTCTGGGTCCTTGGCGCGGTTGCGCAGCCACGAGTGGCTCGTGTACACGTTGACGGTCATCCCCGGCAGGTCTTGGAACGCGAGCACAAGCTTGCGCACCAGGCCGACGTCGAGGTTGTGCGACCGCAGCAGCTGCTCGCCGGCGTGGGTGCGGGACCCATTGCACGTGATCAGGTACTTGGCGGGCACGTCCTTGACCAGCTCGCTGGCGTCCGCATAGTGCCGCCCCGTGGCGATGACCACGTGGGTGCCGCTATCGTGCACGGCTTGCAGCGCGTCCAGCGTCTTCTGCCCGATGGTGTGGTTGTTGCGGAGCAGCGTGCCGTCAAGGTCGCAGATCACCGCGCGCGTGTCCGCGCCGTCGACGGACTTTGGTGGCGCCTGCAGAATCGCCGCCGAGGTTGGCGCAGGGGCGGCCTTGGTCGCCAGGGTCTTGGTCAGCGACTCGTCGAGCTTGGGCGGCTTGTCGAGCGTCGAATGCTTGTCGAGCGGCGACGGCATGTTGGAGTCGACGAGAAAGGTGGCCATCTCGTTGCTTTTGCTCAGCGTCTCTGTGCAGTTGTCTCTCTGTCTGTTGTTGTTTCGGGTTTGCTGGTGCGTGCCGCCCACCTTCACTTTCTCAGGCAGGCAGGCAGGCAAGCAAAGCAAGCGAGCGAGCGAGCAAGGCAGTAAGTAAGCCCTGAATCTTGCCACCTTTCGAGGCCAAAACCGAAGGAAGGGCCGCCATTTGCTTGAAAGTTCTCAGGCTGCTTCGGAATTTCGGAAGCTTGCTCGGGCGATTGATCGATCGATCGATCCACCAAGGTGGCTCCTGAATCGATTCGGAATTATTTCCCTGTGTTTTTTCTTTCTTCTCTCTCTGTCTGTGTGCGCGTGCTGTGGTGCCAGGACAGAGAATCGATCGGAGAAGCGTCACAGAGAGAGAGGCGCTCGGAACTCGCACCGGAGCCAGCAACAGAGCCAGCGGAATCTTGCTCCTGGCTCACACACAGTGTATGCCTGTCATCACAGAATCTTCAAGAGTCGCTTTGTGTGCAGAAAAAATCAAGAGAGACCTTGAGAATTTTTTTCTGTGGGATCGAAACGGTTGGCCGCCGTTACACCTGCCACACATCCCAGCGAACAATGTCCGCCTCCTTGTGTGGCACGTGCAATGGACAAACGCGTCATGTCGACGAGGTCAAAAACCTGCCTTCCCCAACAAACGGACGGGGGGATGTGAGGGCGGACAGAGCAGGGCGGAGATCTTCCGGTCTCATGAGGAGGGGCCTCGATTCGATTCGATCGTTCGTTGGATCGAGATCCCACGCAGGGAACGACGAGCGGAAAGGGAGAAGATTCTTTGGTCCTGAAGCGTGCATGGCCTGGCAACCGGCGGCAAACGAGAAAGAGAATGCACGAAGCACCAACAGACGCGGAAGACGGTTAACGGTCGCGATCTGTCTGTCAGTGAGGGTGTGTTTCGTGCTCGCCTGGGGCCTCGCTGCCTCCCGAAAGTGGCCTCTCGGGGCCTTCCTGCTAGCTCGATCCGGCTGTGACGGCCATGGCGTGCCAAAGGCTGGAGGAAGGATCAGCTTGGCCCGCGGGAGTCGGATCGTCGGAGTTGCGCAGGACTTCTCCCAGGCTTCTTCGTTGCCCGTGTGGCGTGACGACGTCATCTCAACTTGTGTCCTCCGTGCGCCGGCCCGCGTCACATGTCCCCAACCACGCCACACACTGCCGTGGATCATCATCATGAAGGAAGGTCAACCTTCAGGTTGGTGCTGAGTGCTTGCTTGCTGATGGCACGTTTGGGATGAGGATCAAAAGAAGATCTGGATCTTTTTCTTTGGCCGGCCGGTCGACCGTCCGAATTATCCGCCAGACAACCAGGAGAGTAGGGCCCTGTTGTGGCCAAAACCGGGTCGGGGCAGGGCCGACGACGCAAGCATGACGGGCGCCGCGGCGACTATGGACGCGCTGCTGATGGTCGTGGACGCCGCCTGCCGGCCGTCGGAGGCCACCATGGCTGCCGACTGGGCGCTGTGCGCGCAGGGCGAGAAGGCGGTCTTCCTCGCCCCGCACGGCGCCGTCCTGTGCCTGCCCTCCGGCCCTCCAGTGCACCACTTCCACGCCCACTTTCACCAGGGCTCGTGGGACGGGTATCTGCAGCCCTTCCTGGCGCGCCTGGACGTGACTAACGGCGGCGGCGCCGCCAACGCGTCCTCGCTCACGGTGCGCCTTAGCACCGACGAGCTTTTCAACTGCTCGGCGATCTCGCCGCAGGCATGCATTGTTGAGGTCGCCGCTGCACAGCCGCTGTTAGTGCTGTTGCTGCTCGTGGCGCCGCTGCTCGTGGTGTTCATGGCCAATCTCAAGCCCCTGCTCGGCGTGGGTGGACGACCCTTTTGGCAGCAACAAGGTACTGTACGAAAGCCAGTGGAGCTGGGTCGGTAGCACAACAACAGCAGCAGCAACAGCCGTGCCATGCAGCAAAGCAAGCAAGCAAGCAGCCTGCATGCGTCCACAACCGCTTTCAAGAGCGCTGTTGCCTGGTTGACTGACTGACTGACTGCTACGAAACGTTTCTGTGCCATTTTCGATTTTTTTGCCACCGCTCCCGCGCCTAGAGAGCTCTAGAGAGCTTCGCTTGACGCAGGATGCCACTGTCGCGCATCGCCATCGTCCCAGTGATAGTGAGTAAGTGGTAGTGTGTGCTGTCTCGCGACTGCACGTCCTTTTGATATGCGCGCCATTTCGATGTGTCTTTGTCTACCATTTCATTTCAGATCCCAAATAAATAAAAACAAACCCAAAAAAATGTTGTTTAATGTGAACTTAAATAATATAAATTGGTACTGTAAAATTATTATGTTAGTACTGTGTAAATTTGTAATGTTGCAAGATAAAAATTAGTCAACCAAGAAAGCAGAGTAAAATATTGAAAGCTTTCGAAGGACATAATTGTATAAAAATGTTATAAACGGTCTTTCTGTCTTGGACAACGCATTGACAAACTTGGCGATGCTCTGCTGCTCCTCTTGGCGGCTCGTGTGGCGGCCCTTGATCACCAGATCTTCGGCCGCCAAACGACGACAGCCCTGCTCGTCAGTGGGCATACGTTAGTTAGCCAACCCACGGCAAGCCCAAGTGCGACGCTAACGGAGGGAGAGCTTGGCGCCGAGCGAGTTGCCCTTCCTTCGCGAAGGGTCTGGCGCGGCGTGCACGGCAGCAAGGGCGACGACTTGGCACCGATCGGTTTTTCCGCAGTCTTTTGCGCGTACGCGGCCTTTCGCGCACAAAGCTGCTGTTGCGTGCTCGCATTCTGCTTACTCGATGATGCTACTTGGCAAAGAAAGCTAAACGCCTAGCTGTCGGCTTTGCGTGAGAGGTTCCGCAATCTGCGCCTCGCCGCAAGCACGGAACAAGGCAAGGCAAGACAGGGCCTGCTCGCCAGGGTCTCCATTCACTCATTCATCGTTATTCGTTTCTGTTGCGCGGCGCGCCAGCCCTAGCTGACGACTTTGGTACTACAGCGCTCCAAGACCCCCAGCCCCGGAGCCGGAGCAAAGTCCGGAACCAAAGCTGCTGTGCCGGTACAAGTAGTCGCGCGGCAGCAGCTCTTTAATTCGCTTGAGCATCTCCTCGCCGACGCCACACCAGCTCAGTTCGAGACAACGGAGCGTGCTGTTGCTGGCCAGACCCTCCGCCAAGACCGCTCCTGCAACGTCATCCACGTCCTTGTTCTCGCGGAGGTCAAGCTCACACAGCGCCGAGCTCTTCGAGGCCAGCACTATGGCGAGCGCGCGGCACGTGGCCATGCCGACGGCAGTTTCCTGCAGACCGAGGCGACGCAGAGTGCTGTTGCTTGCTAGGAATCGGCACACCTCAAATCCGCCGGCATCGCCGATGTTCTCGTTGTGGCTCAGGTCGAGCGTGAGCAGCGCCGAGGGCTCACACCTGAGCGATTCCGCGAACGCTCGGCACGTCTTGATGCCGACGTTGCTGGCCATCAGGCGAAGGTGGCGTAGCGTGTTGTTGCCAGCCAGCGCTTGTGCGACTCTGGCACCGCGAGCGTCGCCGACGCCCCGCCGATTCTCGCTCAGGTCAAGCGAACGCAGCGACGACAGCCCAGACTTTAGGGTTGCGCTCACTGCGCCGCACGTCGCGGCGCCGATGTTGCAGCCGCGCAGCGCAAGGTGACGCAGGGTGGTGTTGCTGGCCAGCGAACGGACCACTGCAGCGCCATCAGCGTCGCTGAATTGGCTGAAGCTCAGATCGAGCGTGCGCAGAGCTGAGCTTCCAGCTGCCAGCATGGCGCACAGCGCGTCGATCGTCGCAGAGCCGCCAAAGCGGCCCGCCAGGTCTAGCCTCGCCAGGCCCAGTCCCGCCAGGTCCAGCTCTTGGAGCAGCTTGTTGTGCTCCAGACCTCCGAATACCATGGCGCCGCCAGCGGCGGACATGGTTCCGCGAACCGAACAAAACCCGCCTCCACCATGGTGGAGTCGCAGCGCGCGCAGAGCCGAGCCTTCGAAGGCTAGTGCCGCGGCAAGGACGCGGCACGTCGCGTCGCTGAGGACGGGGCGAACGAGCGTAAGCTTGCGCAGCTTGCTGTTTCGCGCTAGCCCCTCGACGATGCACGCAGTGACACGCTTGTTGAGGCACCGCTGGGTGCCCAACTCGACTTCCAAAGCGAGCACCTCCAGCGGCACGAGCTGCTCGCGTAGCACGTCGCCCAGCACCATTGCGGAGGGCGTCAGGTCGTGAGTACCTCCCTCCTCCACCTCCTCGTCCTCTCCTCGCCATCGGCGGGGTTCATGTCGATCTCGATATCCAAGACGCGGAGCGTGCGGTTCTGCCTGACGCACTGCACAAGGCGCTCGACAACGCTCAGTGTGTCGATAAAGCAATAGAGGTGCAGCTCACAGAGCCTAGTCCACGGCGTGCAAAGCGCCTTCCCGATCGCCACGCCGCACTCGCGGCTGAACGCCCCCGCGACGCTCAGCCTGCGCAGCTCGTGGCTGTCCTCCAGGCACTCGAGCAGCGGCTGCGCGTGGGTCTTGACGTCCTTGTGCGTGAAGAAATCGAGCGCCTCCCAGCAGGCGTTGTTGGCCCTGAGGGCCTCGCCGACGGCGGCAGCGATCGACGGGTTCATGTGCCTCAAGACGACCTCGTTGCAGGCCTCCTGCGTGGCAAGCACCTGCGTCACGCGAGCGTGGTCGGCCTCGCGGGCGGCCGCCTCGTCCGCCCAAAGCTTCACGGCGAGCTCGTGCAGGCCGTTGTCTCTCGTCATGGACGACGACACGGAGAGCATCGTGAGGGCCGTGGGGAGCACGGCTCGGATCGCCTGCGCCGCGGCCAGCTCTTGGCAGGCCCGCGTGCCGATCATCGCGGCGATGAGGCCGAGCGGCCCGTCGGGGACAGCGCGCCAGCTCGCGCGCGCTGTGCCGCCGCCGCCGCCGCCGCCGCCGCCCTGCCTCTGCTGCTCGGTGCGCAGCGCCGGCTCAGACATCTCCATCGAGATCAGTCTCTGCTGCCTGCCACAATGGTGTTGCAACTGTGTTGCAACTGTGTTGCAACTGTGCCACAGTTCACCGCACGTTCCACGAACGTGCGTTCCATCATTTTTGCGGTACATCGTCGTACGTAATTTTAGACGTGACGTGGTACCCCTGTCACGTCCAGACTCACCTGCCTTGTTGACTCGAGAGCCAGGCTCCTTGTGCGTCCTGGGCTTGCACTTTTTGGGGCGGATGGAACAACAAAAGTGAGCGGATGACGCACACCCACACCTCGAAGGAGGTGGCGGCGGCCGCGATGGCGGAGGAGGTCGAGGAGGAGCAGGAGCTGGCGCTGGACGCCGAGGTCGCCGCAGCGCTCGGGCTTGACGCTGACGGCTGCGAGACGAGCCTCGAGATCCTCTCCGAGGCCGAGCTGCTCGACTTTGTGGAGAACGACATGCTGGACGTGGACGCGCACGTGGTCCTGGCCGGCAGGTCCGAGGCCGAGGACGTCACCCGCTGGCTCCCGCGGGGCCTGCGCATCCGCGGCAGCCTCGTCATCTGCGACCCCACCGGCGCCGAGCTGGCCTTCCCCGCGGATCTCCATGTCGCCGGCGGGCTCTACCTGCTCTGGCGCCCGGGCGGCCCCAGCCAGGTGCGCTCGCTGCTCTTCGGCGCCGGCCTCCGCGTGGGCGGCGCCCTCCGCCTCCGCGGCTGCGCGGGCCTCGCGCGGCTCCCCGAGGCCCTGCAGGTCGGCGGCGGCCTCGACCTCGCGGCCTGCACCGGCCTGGCCGCGCTGCCCGCGGACCTCGCCGTGGGCGGCGACGTGGACCTCCGCGGCTGCCGCGCGCTCGAGGCCCTGCCGGCCTGCGTGCTCCGCTGGCCGCCGCGCGCGGACGGCGGCGGGCCGCACGTGGTGCGGCTGGCGGGCTCGGGCGTGCCGGCCGCCGCCGCGGAGTGGCTGGCGGCCAAGGGCGCGCCCGGCGTGCGCCTCGCTGGCGCGGACGCCGAGCTGCCCAGCCGCCGCGAGGGCTTTGCCGGCGCCGCGGAGGCGGCCGCGTTCTGGGCCGCGGAGGCCGGCGCGCAGCTCGGCGAGCTGCCGCCTGCTGCGCCGCAGCAGCAGGGCACGCTCGCGAGGTTCCTGTCGCGGCTGCGCGACGCGGAGGAGCTCGGCGTCGCGGAGACGAGGCAGGCCATGGCCAGGCGCGTGGTCGGCGTGCTCGAGGCGGTGGGCGGGGAGGAGGAGGAACGCCACGCGGCTGCGGAGCTGCTGGCGCGAATGGAAGACTCGCTCGGCGCGGACGGCTGCGGCGACAAGCCCGTGTGGGCGCTTAATCAGATGCACCTGGTGCAGGCGGTGGCCGAGGCCAGAGGCGATCGCGAGCAGCTGCGCGGCTTGGGCAAGCGCGTGATGCGCCTCGCGGCCGTGCACGAGCACGCCAAGCGCAAGCTGGACGCGCTGCACTGGGCGGAGGACGTCTGCGTATTCCTGCGCTTCGAGGCCGCGCTCCGCGAGGCCTTGGACTTGCCCGTCGACCCAGCGGCGGCGGTCTTCGCGAGCTATGTCGACATCACTGACGAGGAGCTCGAAGCGGCCAAGAACGACGCCCTGGCCGCCACTGACGACGATGCCAAGGTGGAGCGATGGCTCGGCGCGTGGCCCGAGTGGCAGCGCCAACTGCGCCAAGAGGTCGTCGCCCAGCTGCCCGCGTGGGAGGCGCTGCCGGCGCTTGAGATACCGCGCCAGAGTCTGCGAAAGCGCGTGAGCAGGCGCGTGAGCCGGGCCTTGGGCGCGCCGGCGGCCGACGCGCTGATTTGCGCGGCGACGCTCGACGGGGGCGCGAGCGTGTGGAGCTTTGCCGACCTGTTAGAGCATTGGCAGCGCACCGGCCTGGACTTTCGAGGCAACGTCGTCAGACCAGAGCAGCTCAAACGCGACCTGCGGCGCTGTGCAGCTCCATAGCATGGCCACCAATCAGCCCGCATGATGTCAGTAAGTAAGACGAGAATCAATCGCAAAGACGCACGCGCTTGCCGCGACGGTGTGAGCTCTTGCTCGTAGCCAGCAGAGGCTGCAAGGCATCGCGCTTGTTGAAGTCCCGTGCGTGCCCCGCCGTGGGGGCTCCAAAGGAGGCCCAGAGATCCGGAAAGGCCTTGCGGCGAAGGTCGAGCTCGACGACGTCCATGTGCAGGGCGGAACCACGCCGGCGTATCTTCCTTTCGGGTAGGGGACCACCTGGTGGCAGAGGAGGAGGCCACCAACTGACGGGAGAGGAGGCCGAGGCTGCGTTTGGTTCTATCGAAGCCGGTGACGAAGGAGGGCATGACGTCGTTACACCACCATGCTCCTCGTAGCGACCAGCGAGGCTGCGGTGCCCGCGGCGCGGCTCTGCGGTCCGACAGCCAGACAGGAATCAACATCCTAAAACGACGCCCCCACAAATTTGTGGTCGACAAGCAGCCTACGCAGGCACGCTCCCCAGATCGAGGTGGAGGCAGCACTCGACGTCAATTCGCAGTGACGTGCCAAGTGGGCCGCTACGGCATGGGCGCTCGAGGGCGGCGGCGGCCCTGGGAGCAGGGAGTCACAGCGGGGATGATCGAGTCGGCGAAGGCGGGCGGGTGCTTCCTCCCGTTCGCCTTGTCCCATAGGACGGCTGGTGAACATGGTGTCCCGCCAGTCAAGCCAGCCTTGGCTCGGCCTCAGCTTGTGCCTGGCAAGATGCAACGTCTCGCAGCTGCAGCCAACGTCGCCCATGCTCGCAAGCGCAGGTGCCGCGAAGCGCGCAACAGAAAGGGAGAGTGCTTTGCAAGTTGGTTTCTTTCGTGGCCTGCTCTCGTGCTAAGCCATGAGCAGGCGGTTGCAGCGTGGTTGCGCGCCTGCCAGCGCTAGAGTCCGTATCCTGGGTTGTCGCTGGTCACAGAGGCAACGACCTTGACGGCCTCCTCGTCGTCGTACGTGGCTGAGCCAGCGGGTTTGGACTGCTTGCGCACGAAGAATGCGGTGGCGGCCACGGCCGCAAGCGCGCCCGCGGCGATGCCCACAATGGCGCCCACGCCCAGGCCAGCGGCCCCCTCCGCAGCGGTCGGCGCCACAGTTGTCGCAGTGGCCTCGCTGTCCACGATTGGGCTGGTGGACGGCGAGCGAGTCTCGCTCACCGACGGCGAGCTCGTCGGGGTCGTGGACGGCGCATCCGTTGGAAAGGCCGTCGGGGAAGTCGACGGCGCAACCGTTGGAAAGGCCGTCGGGGAAGTCGACGGCGCAACCGTTGGGGCCGCGATCGGCGCTGTGGTTGGTGCTGTGGACGGCGTTGCGGTTGGTGCCGCTGTCGGCGCTGTCGTAGGAACAACATTAAAGATGTACGCAGAGCCCGACGAGTCATTAGCGTCGTCGTCCCAACGGGCTCCAACCAGCGCCGTGTCGCCGCTTTGCGAGACAGCCTGGCCAAAGTAATCACCTTCCGCAGCATCGCTGGCCGTGAGCTTGGCCACCTGGCCCCACGCGTCCGGCCCGCCCTGGTTGCGATGAAAAATGTATGTCGAGCCCGAAAACTCACCGCCGTCGTCATTACTAAGGGCTCCCACGAGCGCCGTGTCGCCGCTGAGCGAGACAGCACGGCCAAAGAAACCCCATGCCGCAGCATCGCTGGCCGTGAGCTTGGCCACCTGGCCCCACACGTTCGGCCCGCCCTGGTTCCGGTTGAAGATGTATGCCGCGCCCGAGTTCCTATTGACATCCCTGGCTCCCACCAGTGCCGTGTCGCCGCTGAGCGAGAGAGCCAAGCCAAAGCGATCAAATTGCCCAGCATCGCTGGCCGTGAGCTTGGCCACCTGGCCCCACGCGTTCGGCCCGTCCTGGTTCCGGTTGAAGATGTACGCCGAGCCCGAACTAGAGCCAGCGTCGTTGTTCCCCGAGGCTCCCACCAGCGCCGTGTCGCCGCTGAGCGAGACACCGACGCCAAATTGATCCCATTTCGCAGCATCGCTGGCCGTGAGCTTAGCCACCTGGCCCCACGCGTTTGGCTCGCCCTGGTTCCGCTGGAAGATGTATGCCGAGCCCGATTGCAAAGCGCCGTCGTTCTCGTCCCCATAGGCTCCCACTAGCGCCGTGTCGCCGCTGAGCGAGACAGCGTAGCCAAAGCGATCATAAGTCGCAGCGTCGCTGGCCGTGAGCTTGGCCACCTCGCCCCACGCGTCCGGCCCGTCCTGGTTCCGGTTGAAGACGTACGCCGCGCCCGTTTCCACAGAGCCGCCGTCGTCATAAGGGGCTCCCACCAGCGCCGTGTCGCCGCTGAGCGAGACAGCCCTGCCAAAAGAAGATAATAAAGAAGCATCGCTGGCCGTGAGCTTGGCCATCTGGCCCCACGCGTTCGTCCCGTTCTGGTCACGTTGGTAGATGTATGCCGAGCCCGAAGCGGGGCCGGCGTCGTCGTCAGAAGGGGCTCCAACCAGCGCAGTGTCGCCGCTGAGCGAAACAGCCCTGCCAAACATATCACCTGCCGCAGCATCACTGGCCGTGAGCTTGACCACCTCATCGAACTGTGCCACAGCGCCCACACTCGCCAGCAGCAGCAACAGCGACCCCGTCACCCGCACCATCGCGCCGACACTGCTTTCCAACTAGCTGCTTTCTCCTCGGCGACGGATGGCTGCCACTTGCGGTTTTGGCAGCCTTGATTGTCAGCCAGCCGCGCCACTTTCTCATCAACCTTGCTTGCTTGCTCTTGATCAATCAAGGGGGGGACTGACAACCAGCAAGTTTGTGCCAAGAAACCTTCAGCTTATCCAGCTTGACGAGCTGCTGGAAGCCGTGCTGGTTTTTTTCTTGCGCAGTGACGTCGTCGAAAACCTGAGCTGGAATGATTGGCAGAGGCCCAAGCGGTGCAAGAGGAAAGAGCCCGATGCTTCCAGCGCCGGCATGTTTCCAGCGCCGGCCAAAAGCATGAGCCAGTCCAACTCGTTCCATTCTCAATGTTTTTGTTGCAAGGCCAAGCAGGGCAAAAGAGCCACTTGTCAAGCTGTGCACCTGATTGCGCTGCAGAATCAGCACACACCGAAGGTGTGCGCATCTGCATCTGCCAGGGTTCATCTGGTTGCAGGGGCAAGGCTCTTCTGGATTTCATCTCGATCAACAAGATCTTGTTGATAGAAAGTGGGCTGGCTCCGGCTTTTTTTTTTTTCTTCTTTCTTTCTTCTGCTTCTTTGGGGGTGGCTTGATTGGTCTGCTTGTGCAGGAAACGGCCACACCCAGCAGCAACGACAGCATCGACGCGCCATCACATTGTGCATTTGCCATTTTTCCCAATCGAGCAGCAGCCAACGTCCTATTCTGTCTGGCTGAGTCGGACCGCCGCCCAGAAGGTACAGTACCGGTACCGGTACCGGTACCGTACTGGTACTGGTACGGTACGGTACTGGTACCGGTACCGGTACCGTATCGGTACGGTACCACCGTTCTCGGGTACCAGTGCTGTACGTTTCCTGTAAAGCCCAGTCATTCATACTGATGCGCGGGGTTTTTAATTTTGGAAAACGTAAAATTCATCTTGGCGCCTATGAAATACGCTGGTGCGGGTAACTGTTGCACTAAATAAGGCAAGCAGAGTATGTTTTTGCTCATGCTCGTCCTCTTGGTGGAAGCCAAGAGAGAGGCTGTGAGCTCCCATGTGGCCAATAGAGGTGACGCTACGGCCTCGACACTCTCCTTTGTCGCGAACGGTGCGCGTTGGCCTCGGGGAGCTCCAGCGTTTGAAAGTTGAAAAATGATCGAAGTGCAAGCCGTAGAATATTTAGACTCGACCGTCTCAAAAAGTCATTACACTTTGTTTTGATAAGGAAATAAGCAGGTGGCAGAAACTTGTAGGGTTTATGTTAGCCATGAGCCTTTATGCCTCTGGCTTGACAGGAAACGTACAGCACTGGTACCGTACCGGTACCACGGTACCGGTACGGTACCGGTACGTACGGTACTGGTTCGAGTACGCCGTGGCCGCGCAACCGCCAAGCTTGACACAGCCCGCCTCGCCGAGGCGGCTTCGTGACGCAGGCTTGGTGGTGCGATCGATCGCGAGCTACCTGCATCGATTGAGTGGGCCCGGGAGATGCACGGGCTGCCGCCAGTTGGGACTGAGTTGCGCGCGAATGTGCCGCGGATGTGCCGCGGATGGCGGCTTTGGCGCTGCGAGGAGCAATGCGGTGGCCGCGCAGAGATGAGCAAAAAATGAGGTTTTATTCACGAATTCGAGCAAGGACTGGCGCGTTGCATTGGCTCTCCGCAGCTGTGGGCCGTCCCAAGGGCGCGATCGACCCCGAGCTTGAGCCGTCGACCTTCGGCTTGGCCTCACCGTCGTCAGTGGAGGTGGGCTCTTCGGTGTCTTTACCAGCGTCAGTCTCTTCTTGGGACTCGTCCGCAGCGCAGATGATCACTTTCCTCGACCGCGGCGCCGACGGCATTCGCGCGTCGCGCACGCGAACGACCATGCCCGCGGCCGTGCCCCCGGTGTACAACTCCTCGCCGCGCACCAGGGTGACCAGGGGCCACTGGGCTCGACTGTCGACCTCGCTGGGGAACAGGTCGGCGGCGTCGAACACCTTGGCCGCGCTGCCGACGATCGCGACAACCTTGGCGCCGTGCCGCGCACCTACCCAGCCGCCCGGTGCCATGCAGAGGCGTGGACGACGCACGAGAAGATAGTAGACGGGGCTAGCTCGGTACAGCACTTGGCAAGGAGAAGCGGTGCACCCCTGTAGAGGACGGAAGCTTTCACTGAGTGCTCGTCAGGATCTTCAACTCGACAGTCAATCAAAAGCCCCGGCCGGGACTGGGGACCAGGTTTGATTCGTGGTGAAAAAGCCGTGGCGGCCCAGCGCGCGCTCTCGTGCTTGGAGCGCAGCACGCAAGAGCTGGACCTGCCCGCCACGCAAGCTCTGCCCGAGGCCATTTGCCTGCGGAAGTCGGCCTGGGTCTCGTTGCCCGATGCTGCGGGCCTGCACAAGCTCCGCGGCAAAGCTGGGGCCCGGCGGGCGGACGCTATCGCTCTGCGAGGTGGCCTTCAGGACCAGCACGGGCTGCATTGTGCCGCTTCAGGCGCCAGCCGCTTCTGGGGACGGCAACGAGCAAGAGCTCCTCGCAGTCGCGGACGGCGACGGGGCAACATGCCGACATGCGTGCGCTGCGCAGAGGCAAACTCGGGTAGTTCGCTACAGCAGTGGCTCAAGGCAGCGCTGGAGCTCGAGGCAGCCCTGGAGCTCGAGTCGGCCGAGGAGAGCGCCAAGTTGGACCTCACCCCGCTCGGAACCTTCAACATCACGGGCGCGGTCGTCCTCTTGGACGGCCAGCCGCTCGGCGAGGTGCCAAGCACGCTGGAGCACGACTCGACGCCGGCAGCGCCTTCACGCTGCTGGGAGATCTGCAATCTCTTGCTGCGAGCTTTGACGTCTGAAATAGTCTTGTTGCCTCTCGTCCGCCGGCACCGGTTCCGCAATGGTTCTGATTCATTTCTTGCGATTTAATACATAGGGATTTAAGCATACAGATAGGAAGAACGCCTAAGACTCAGTAGGACTGGGGCCCTGCTGTAGAGGAAGCTTTGAAAGCTTCCTGAAAAGAGATCTGGGCCTTCCGTTCGCCTTGTCCCTGGTGAACATGGTGTCCCGCTGTCAAGCCAGCCTTGGCTCGGCCTCAGCTTGTGCCTGGCAAGGTGCAGCGTCTCGCAGCTGCAGTCAACGTCGCCCATGCTCGCAAGCGCAGGGGCGCGGAGCGCGCAACAGAACGAGAGAGTGCTTTGCTTGTTGGTTTCTTTCGTTGTCCGCTTTCGTGCCAGCAGGGGGTTGCAGCGTGGTTGCGCGCCTGCCAGCGTTAGAGTCCGTATCCTGGGTTGTCGCTGGTCACGGAGCCGACCTTGACGGCCTCCTCGTCGTCGTACGTGGCTGAGCCAGCGGGCTTGGACTGCTTGCGCACGAAGAATGCGGTGGCGGCCACGGCCGCAAGCGCGCCCGCGGCGATGCCCACAATGGCACCCACGCCCATGCCAGCGGCCCCCTCCGCAGCGGTCGGCGCCACAGTTGTCGGTCGCTGTGCACGATTGGGCTGGTGGACGGCGAGCGAGTCTCGCTCACCGACGGCGAGCTCGTCGGGGTCGTGGACGGGCATTCGTAGGAGAAGGCTGTCGGGGAAGTCGACGGCGCGGGAGTCGGCGAGCGGGTCTCGCTCACCTCGGTCGGTGCATGTGACGGCGAGCTCGTCGGTGTCGGACGGCGCATCCGTTGGAGAGGCTGTCGGGGAAGTCGACGGCGACGAGGTCGGCTTTTGCGTTGGGCTGTCGGTTGGCGCGGAGGTCGGCGCAGCAGTCGGCGCAATTAATGGCGCTGCGGTCGGCGTCGCGATCGGCGTTGTGGTTGGCGCAGTGGATGGTGCAACCGTTTGGGTAGCGCTTGGCGCTGTGGTTGGTGCTGTGGACGGCGTCGCTGGTGGCTGCTGTCGGCGCTGTCGTAGGAAACACATTAAAGATGTACGCAGAGCCCGATTCGGGACCAGCGTCGTCGTCCCAAGGGGCTCCAACCAGCGCCGTGTCGGCGCTGAGTGAGACAGCGACGCCAAAGCGATCCTCTGCCGCGGCATCGCTGGCCGTGAGCTTGGCCACCTCGCCCCACGCGTTCGACCCGCCCTGGTTACGCTGGAAGATATACACCGAGCCCGAGCCGTCGTCGTCGCCACTGGCTCCTACCAGTGCCGTGTCGCCGCTGAGTGAGACAGCGACGCCAAAGCGATCCTCTGCCGCGGCATCGCTGGCCGTGAGCTTGGCCACCTCGCCCCACGCGTTCGACCCGCCCTGGTTACGCTGGAAGATATACACCGAGCCCGAGCCGTCGTCGTCGCCACTGGCTCCTACCAGTGCCGTGTCGCCGCTGAGTGAGACAGCGACGCCAAAGCGATCCTCTGCCGCGGCATCGCTGGCCGTGAGCTTGGCCACCTCGCCCCACGCGTTCGACCCGCCCTGGTTACGCTGGAAGATATACACCGAGCCCGAGCCGTCGTCGTCGCCACTGGCTCCTACCAGTGCCGTGTCGCCACTGAGCGAGACAGCCCGGCCAAACCCCATCCCATATCGCAGCATCGCTGGCCGTGAGCTTGGCCACCTGGCCCCATGCGTTTGGCCCGCCCTGGTTGCGCCGGAAGATGTATGCCGAGCCCGAATAGCGACCAGCGTCGTCGTCCCCTTGGGCTCCCACCAGCGCCGTGTCGCCGCTGAGCGAGACAGCGTTGCCAAAAAAAGTAAATGCCGCAGCATTGAGCTTGGCCACCTGGCCCCACGCGTCCGGCCCGCCCTGGTTGCGCTGGAAGATGTATGCCGAGCTCGATTCCACGCCGATGCTGAGAAATGTGGCTCCCACCAGTGCCGTGTCGCCGCTGAGCGAGACAGCCGTGCCAAAATAAGTAAATGCCGCAGCATCGATGGCCGTGAGCTTGGTCAATTGGCCCCACGCGTTTGGCCCGCCCTGGTTCCGCTGGAAGATGTACGCCGAGCCCGAATTTGGGCCGGCGTCGTCGTCTCCTTTGGCTCCCACCAGTGCAGTGTCGCCGCTGAGCGACAGGGCCAAAGAAACCCCGTTTCGCAGCATCGCTGGCCGTGAGCTTGGCCACCTCATCATACTGTGCCACAGCGCCCACACTCGCCAGCAGCAGCAGCAACAGCGACCCCGTCACCCGCACCATCGCGCCGACACTGCTTTCCAACTAGCTGCTTTCTCCTCGACGACGGATGGCTGCCACTTGCGGTTTTGCTGCAGGTCCTTGATTGTCAGCCAGCCGCGCCACTTTCTACCTGACTTTTCCTTGCTCTTGATCAATCAAGGGGGGGACTGACAACCAGCAAGTTTGTGCCAAAAAACCTTCTGCTTGTCCAGCTTGACGAGCTGCTGGAAGCCGTGCTGGTTTTTTTCTTGAGCAGTGACGTCGTCGAAAACCTGAGCTGGAATGATTGGCAGGCCCAAGCGCAAGAGGAAAGAGCCCGATGTTTCCAGCGCCGGCATGTTCCAGCGTCGGCCAAAAGCATGAGCCAGTCCAACTCGTTCCATTCTCAATGTTTTTGTTGCAAGGCCAAGCAGGGCAAAAGAGCCACTTGTCAAGCTGTGCACCTGATTGCGCTGCAGAATCAGCACACACCGAAGGTGTGCGCATCTGCATCTGCCAGGGTTCATCTGGTTGCAGGGGCAAGGCTCTCTGGATTTCATCTCGATCAACAAGATCTTGTGATAGAGAGTGGGCTGGCTCCGGCTTTTTTTTTTCTTCTTTCCTTCTTTTTCTTCTTTGTGATTGGTCTGGCTCGAAACGGCCACACCCAGCAGCAACGACAGCATCGACGCGCCATCACATTGTGCATCTGCCATTTTTCCCAATCGAGCAGCAGCCAACGTCCTATTCTGTCTGGCTGAGTCGGACCGCCGCCCAGAAGGTACAGTACCGGTACCGGTACCGGTACCGTACTGGTACTGGTACGGTACCGTATCGGTACCACCGTTCTCGGGTACCGGTACCACGGTACCGGTTCGGTACCGGTACGTACGGTACTGGTTCGAGTACGCCGTGGCCGCGCAACCGCCAAGCTCGACACAGCCCGCCTCGCCGAGGCGGCTTCGTGACGCAGGCTTGGTGGTGCGATCGATCGAGAGTTACCTGCACCAATTGAGTGGGCCTGGGAGATGCACGGGCTGCTGCCAGTCGGGACTGATACGAGGTTGCGCGCGAAAGTGCCGCGGAGGTGCCGCGGATGGCGGCTTTGGCGCTGCGAGGAGCAATGCGGTGGCCGCGCAGAGATGAGCAAAAAAAGAGGTTTTATTCACGAATTCGAGCAAGAACTCGCGCGTCGCATTGACTCTCCGCAGCTGTGGGCCGTCCCAAGGGCGCGATCGAGCCCGAGCTTGAGCCGTCGACCTCCGGCTTGGCCTCATCGTCGTCAGTGGCGGTGGGCTCCGTTGCGTCATTGTCTTCGGTGTCTTCACCAGCGTCAGTCTCTTCTTGGGACTCGCCCTCAGCGCAGATGATCACACTTTCCTCGGTGTTCAGCTGCCGGCATTTGGCCGCGGCCGACGGCATTCGCGCGGCCGTGCCCGCGGTGTACTACTCCCCGCCGCGCACCAGGGTGACCAGGGGCCACTGGGCTCGACTGTCGACCTCGCTGGGGAACAGGTCGGCGGCGTCGAACACCTTGGCCGCGCTGCCGGCGATCGCGACGACCTTGGCGCCGCGCCGCAGCGCTACGGGTCGGCAGCCGCCCGGTGCCACCTGCAGAGGCGTGGACGACGCACGAGAAGAAAAGAGATCTGGGCCTTCCGTTCGCCTTGTCCCAGATGACGGCTGGTGAACATGGTGTCCCGCCTGTCAAGCCAGCCTCGGCTCGGCCTCAGCTTGTGCCTGGCAAGGTGCAGCGTCTCGCAGCTGCAGTCAACGTCGCCCATGCTCGCAAGCGCAGGTGCCGCGGAGCGCGCAACAGAACGAGAGAGTGTGCTTCGCCCGCTTTCGTGCCAAGCCATGAGCAGGCGGTCGCAGCGTGGTTGCGCGCCTTGCCAGTGTTAGATTTCGTGTCCTAGGTTGTCGCTGGTCACAGAGGCAACGAACGACCTTGACGGCCTCCTCCTCGTCGTACGTGGCTGAGCCAGCGGGCTTGGACTGCTTGCGCACGAAGAATGCGGTGGCGGCCACGGCGGCAAGCGCTCCCGCAGCGATGCCCACAATGGCGCCCACGCCCATGCCAGCGGCCTCCTCCGCGGCGGTCGGCACGTCCCACGGCGAGCTCGTCCGGGTCGTCGAGGTCGGCGCAGTTGGCGGCGCAGTTGGCGGCGCAGTGGACGGCGTTGACGTCGGCACTACGTCCCCAGAGGCTTTCCCCCCCATCGCCTGAGCGCGACAAGAGTTGGCACAGCAAAACCACCTCCTGCAGCATCGCTAGCACAATGAGCGCACGAACATGGACCTGCCGACGAGCTGGCGTCCGCCGTGCAGCCGCGCAGCGACCTCAAGCACGCGGCCAGCCAGCTTCCTCGTTCCAGGTCGCCACGACGCTTGCCAAGCCAGCTAGCCAGGCCTGCAGCACAGAGCACGGACACCACCACGACATTCTTACCTGACTGACACCTGCGGCTTCCAAGCCTTGCCCTGCTACTGCTGCCCGAGCGGCGGTACCTCCAGCAGCAGCTTGCCCGTCGTGCCGCGGCCCTCGATGATGGCATACGCCTCCGCCGCCTGCTCCAGCGGCAGCACCTTCTGCACGCTGGCCCGCACGCCCCAGGCCCTTAGGTCCTGCATGCGCTGGTCCAGCGAGGCCGGTCCAGCGCGTCCACGTAGTCGTCCAGCACCGGCCGCGTCAGGTAGAGCGAGCCGCGGCGCGCGAGTTCCAGCGGCGCGAGCGGCTCGGCGGCGCCGCTGGCGTTGCCGAAGGACACCAGCGTGCCCCTGGGCCGCAGCATGTCCAGCGACTCTTGCTGCGTGGCGCGGCCCACGCCGTCGAAGACCACGTCCACGCCGCCCAGCGGCGTCCGCGGCGCCGACGGCATCCGCGCGTCGCGCACGCGGGCGGCCATGCCCGCGCCCGCGGCCGTGCCGGCGGCCGTGCTGGCGGCGTGCTGCTCCTCGCCGCGCACCAGGGTGACCAGCGGCCACTGGGCTCGGCTGCCGACCGCGCCGGTGAACAGGTCGGCGGCGTCGAAGGCCTTGGCCGCGCTGCCGACGATGGCGACGACCTTGGCGCCGCGCCGCAGCGCCACGGCGGTCAGCAGCCGCCGGTGCCGCCCGCGGCGGCGTGGACGACGCACGACTGCCCGTGCTGCAGCGGGTACGCGTCGCATGCCAGGTAGTGCGCCGTCGCGCCTTGCGTGGTCAGCGCTGCCGCCTGCTGGAAGGCCTCGTCGTCCATGTCTGCGCCCGCGCCCGCGCCTGTGCCCGCGCCTGTGCCTGCGCTCGCCTTGCCGGCGGTGGCGGCGGCGCAGGGCATGGGCATGAAGGCCAGGCGGGTCGCTGGGACGCAGGCGAGCTGGGCGCAGGCGCCGGGCGCGTAGTAGCTGACGGCGCGGCCGACGAGGTGCGAGAGGCCGGGCGCGGCGGCGGTGACGACGCCGGCGGCCTCCACGCCGAGCACGCCGGCGGCCGTCGGCGGCAGCGGGTAGAGGCCATCGCGATGGTAGGTGTCGATGTAGTTGACGCCGGCGTACTTGTTGCGCACGAGCACGCAGCCGCGGCGCAGCGTGGGCGCGGCGACGGAGCGCACGCGGGCCAGGCCGTCGCCCGCCGCTGTCAGCGCCAGCATCGTCATGGTCATGGCCGTCTCGATCAACAACAGCGCGTTGTGTTGCGGCTCACAAAAGCCAAAGCAAAAAAAAAAAAAAAGCAAGTGCTCTCAAGCGGAGTCGAACGCTGACCTTGCGCTTACTAAACGCATGCTCTACCAACTGAGCTATGAGAGCTGCTTGGATATTTTCTCAATTTCTCCTGCGCATATGTTGTTCGTTCTTTACTCTCACGGCTTGATTGAGAGCTTTACTGTAGCTGCAGAGTAAAAAAAAAAACTCGAGTAGGCTTGGCAGAGTGAGATTGCACGACTGTGTCGCAGGGACACACTCGAGAGATCTCTACTAGAGTAGCTCTCGAGTAGTTTGCAACGACACGACGATGTGTGGTGCGCCTTGCAAGCAGCATGTTCACGCGTCGCGATCAGCGCCGAGGCCAACGCCGAGACGAGACGAGCCTTGGACGGACGCGCTCAGCTGGGGACAAGCAGCAAGCGAAGCCAAGGCAGCAAGCAGCGCGCTTTTTGTGGCAGGCGGCGGTTCTGTCCCACGTGGCACGCTCCCACGGTGGACTTGAGGTTCTTCTTCCTTGTCACTGTCGCCACCCACCCACTCACGCCATGGCCATCACCTCCATCATCATCACAGTGCATGCTGTGGATGTACACGTTTTCGCCTTCTCTTGAAACACCACCACCCACCGTGTCCGAATTCCGACAGCAAGCAAGATGATGAGCAAGCCAAGAGCCAGCCAGCCAGCCAGCCAGCCAGTCTCGATCGATCGATCGATCGATCGATCGATCGATCGATCGATCGAGACCGCGATTGCCCCCAGCCAGCAGCCAGAACCGAGGCGAATCGAATTCTGTCCATCGGGCATCAAGTCGGGCGTCTCGTGGCCAGTGTCCGAGGAATGACGAAAAAGCAAGATGATCGATGTCACACACTCTTCTTCCTTCCCCAAGGCAAGTCCACTCTGCTCCCTCCCTCCTCTTGTCTTCAGCCACTGCGCTTGCGATCGACACCGCCGTGCAACCCACTGTGATGGTGCAGCTCTGCGTGTTCTGTTCTGCCTGCGCGCTTCCAGGCAGAACCTCAACGCCGCTGCGTTGCTGCTGCGTTGCTGCTGCGGTCGAGCGAGTGGGACGGCGTCGCGAGGACGGCGCTGCTGACGGACGACGACGGCGCTCTGAACGAGCTGGAGCAGCGAGGAGGAGAGCATGGCCGACCCGAGTTGGAGCCGAGGACGCGAGGCGCGCGTGTTCCCGCTGGAGGGCGCCGCGGCGTCTGACGCGGACGACGCGGACCCGGCCGAGCTGCAGCCGCAGCAGCAGGCCTCGTCGCGGCGCCGGCGCTGGCGCCGGCTGATGGCCACGGCGGTGCTGCCCATGTACTGTCCGCAGCCAGCCGCGGAGGAGCAGCCTCACCAGGGCTGACTGACCACTACTTGCGAGCTGTGGCCTGACGCCCTTGGATGGATAGATTGGGTGAGGAGGACGAGGTTGCAAAACTCTGATCTTTGCGTTGTGTTGTTGTGCTTCGCCTTGCGCCGATTCCCGATGTGAGGGAGGCACAGGTCCTTCTTCATGAGCAGCAAGCGCCTGCTCGCGTTGACCTGGTCGACCTGCAGACGCTGCGAGGAGCGCTGCGAGAGCTTCGGCATCGCTTGCTGGTGCTCGGCGCGCCGCTGCACGGCTTTCGTGCCTGCCATCTCGTGCACCAGCGCGCGGGAGAGGAGAGAGAGGGTGGCTGGTCACGAGTGGCCTAGGTTGACGGCATCGCCTCTGGCTTGAATCGTCGGCGTTGGTGGTGTCTTGCTTGGCCAACGTCATCGGTCCCAGGCTGACAGGGTATCTCGAGAGCGCGCTTGCTTGCTTGCCAATGGGCAGCGGGTCGTCGGCTTGCTGCAAGTGCTGCTGCTGCTCTTGCAAGTGTGTTGCTGCAAGTGCTGCTGCTGCTCTTGCAAGTGCTGCTGCTGCTGCTGCAAGTGCTGCTCTTGCAAGAAGGTGGGAGCGAGCTTGTTTTCAGGTCGATCATTGACATCAAGAGAAAGGTCCGTGCTGTGCCGCGCAGCGCAGCGCCGCCGTCGTTGCTGGAGCCACAGAGCGCTATTGTTCAAGTCCACGGGAGTTTTGCTTTCTTGCTGCTGCTGTCGATCGATCGATCGATCAACCGACCGATCAGATCTCCACCTCGACCGCAGCACTGCGCTTGGCCGCCGCATCATCAGCATGAGCAGCCTTGGCATCCCTCCCAGCGTCGCGCCTCGCCGAGACGATCATGGCCACGCCCAGCACGACCGCGGCCGCGCCCGCCGCCACGGCCGCGAGCGCAGCCGCCCTGCGCGCCGGTCCGCCGTCCTCGGCGCGGCCGTCCGCGCCGCCCTCCGCGTCGGGCGGCGCGGCGCCGGGCCTGTCGCCAGCCTCTGGCGCCGCGCCGAGGCTGAGCGGCGCGGGCGCCGCAGGCCAGCTCGCCGTCGGCCAGCCGCGCGTCGCCCTCGCGCTGCCAGAGCTCGAAGACCACGGCCACCTCGGCCACCTCCTCGGCGGCGTGCGGCGGCAGGCCGAGCGCGCGCAGGCGCCAGCGCGAGGCCAGCGGCACGGGCGGCGCCCGCGCGTCGAGCGGCGCGAAGGGCGGCGGCGGCGGGCGCACGCTCGGCGCTGCGCTCGGCGCGGCCCAGCGGCCGGTCAGCGCGGCGACGCGCTTGGCGGGCGGCGTGCCGACCAGCAGCTCCACGCCGACGCCGGCCTGCTCGTCGGGCGCGAGGTCCTGCACGCGCACCCAGGTGCGGGTGCTCTGCTCGCGCCGCGAATAGCGCGTCGCCGGCCGCGGCGCTGCTGACGGCGTCCTGCTCGGGCGTGGTGGTGATCAGCGCGCCGGTCGCGTTGAAGGCCAGCAGCGCGGCGCTGCTCACGCGCACGAGCTTGTCGCTGCTGAGGCTGCAGGCGAGCTCGCTGCCAGGCCGCAGGTCCAGGTCGAGCTGCAGGCCGCGCTCCATCTCGCGCAGGACGGCCGGGTCCCGCGCCATGGCCGCGGGCAGGCGCAGCAGCGCCACGCCCTGCGGCGCCAGCGCGGCGGCGGCGTCGAGGGCGGCGCTGGCCGCCCGCAGGCGCTGCGCGAGTGCCGCGGCGCGGTCCTCGAGCCGCTGCCCGACCTGCTGCTGCTGCTGCTGCTGCTGCTCGGCAGCGCAGCTCGGGGTCGACGCGGTGGAGCGCAGCGCGAGGGCGGCGCAGAGCGCGGTGATGCCGCGCTCGCCCCGCGCGATGTGGTCCTCGGCCAGCGCAGCCACGACTCCCTGGCCAGCGCGGCGGGCAGGTGCCACTGCCAGTCGAGCGGCGGGCAGCGCGCCGTTGGCCAGGGCCTCGCGCAGGCCGACGGCGCCCACCGGCCGGCCGGCGTCCAGCGGCTCGCGCAGCAGCTCGCGCAGCGCGCTGGTTCTCGCGCGCGCGGCCGGCAGCAGGGCGGCGGCCAGGCCCGAGTCGTCGAGGCCGTCGTCGGCCATGCGGGCGAGGAGCCGCAGGCTCTGCAGGGCGCGCCGCAGCGCCTCGTGCAGGCCGCTGCTGCTATCGCTGGCGCCGAGGTCGCTATCGCTAACTTCGCTATCGCTATCGATAACTGCGCTATCGCTATCGCTATCGATAACTTCGCTATCGCTATCGATAACGCTATCGCTATCATCGATAGCGATAGCGATATCGCTGCGAAGGGGTAGGCCAAGCGCGGCCAGCGCAGGCTCTAGCGCCGCCAGCGCGGCGCCGGTGCCGGCCCGGAGTGCCTCTGCCCGCGCTCGCGCCTCGGCGGGCGCGGGCGGGGCCAGCAGGACGACGGCGGAGGCGTTGGCGAGCTCGCGCCAGGCGAAGGCCAGCGCGTCGGCGGCTGCCAGCGCGGGCGCGAGGGCGGCCTGCTGCGCGTCCAGCGCCTGCCGCGTGGCGCCGAGCGCGACCGCGCCGCGCCGCACCTGGTGCGCGCGGGCCCAGAACGCGTCGCGCAGCGCCGACAGCGCCGCCCAGCTCACGCGCGCCGGGCCTAGCCGCGCCCGCGCGCCGCTGGTCACGGCCAGCGGCCCCTGCTGCCGCTGCCGCTGCTGCTGCTGCTGGTCGTCGTCGTCGACATCGTCGTCGGCGTCGACGTCGGCGTCGACGTCGACGAGGTACCGGCGGCACTGGTCGAGCGAGGGCGCGACGGGCGGCGCCAGGGCCGCCAGCACGGCGTCGGCGTCGCGCAGGTCCGGGCGCGCGGCCAGCAGCGCGGCCAGCGCCAGGCCTGCCGCCCGGCCGGCCGCGCACTGCTGCTGGCGCATGGCCGGGCTCGCGGCCGCGGCCACGCCGAGGCCCTGGCAGGCGGTGGCGGCGACGGCGGTGGCGCCCAGCGAGCGCAGCGCGGGCTCGAGCGCGCCAGAGTACAGGCCGCGCTGCGTGAGCTGGCGGCGCGCGGCCGCCGTGGCGCTGGCGCACCAGCTGGGCAGCTGCTGCTGGCTGCTGCTGGGCCAGCGGCGGCATGAGCACGGCGTGCTGCAGCAGGTCCAGCGCGCCGCGCGAGGCGTCCACGAGCGCCAGCGCGTCGCGGGCGGCCTGCCGCTGCTCCTCGGCGCCGGCGCCCTGCTGCTCGAGCGCCAGCTCGAGCTGGAACGCCAGCGCCCTCGAGTCCTCCTCGTAGGTGATGCCCAGCTGCGTGGTGGACGCCGGCGGCGCGGGGCGCGCCACGCGCGGCAGCAGCGGCGGCGCGGCGGCGCCGTCGCCGCTGAGCGCCGCGAGCGCGGCCTCCACCTCGCGCGTGGCGCTCAGCACGCCGTCCGCGTTGTCAATGCCAATGGGTTCGTCCTCCGCATCGCGGCCGACGGCGCCGAGGACGGCGCTGACGGAGCGCGCGGCGGGCGCGGCGGCGGCCACGCGGTCCAGCGCGGCCGCCAGCGCCTCGGCGGGCACGCCGCGCACGTCCGGCTCCCACGACAGCGCCCGGCGTTGCCATGCCGTGGTCGTGGTCGTGGTCATGCCCAGGCCGGCGAGGTGCTGGACCTCGGCGCGCAGGCGGTGGAGCGCGAGGGCGGCGCGCTGGTCCTCGGGCCGGCGGCGCACGAGGCTGGCGGCGCTGGCGGCGGCGTCCTCGATCGCGCGCAGCCAGTCGTCTTGGCGCTGCACATGCCGCAGCGCCATGAGCCGCGTGCTGGCCGCTGCACGGACGCGCCGCGCGGCACGGGGCCGAGCCGCGCGACCTGCGCGGCGCTCAGCAGCCCGCACCGCGCCATGATCAGCGCCCGCTCGGCCGCGTACATACGCGGCAGCGTGCCGCTGCCATCTTCATCATCATCGTCGTCAGCGATGCCGACGCCAGCGCCAGCAGCAGCCTCGGCGCTGGCGTCGTCATGGTCATGGTCGTCGGGGAGGACGCCGCACGCGCAGGGCGACCGCGCGGCGAGCAGCTTGGCGCGCACGCCTCGGCGCGAGGCGCGCTGCAGCGGCCATGCGAGCAGCGTCTCCTCGGCGTCCTCCAGCGCGCCGCCGCCGATCTGCGCGGCCAGCAGCCGCCAGCTGCCGACGAGCCTCGCCCACCGCGCTTCCTGGCCGAGGTCGTCGTCGTCGTCGTCGTCGTCCTCGTCGTCGAGCTCCTCGTCGAGTCGACCTCCGCCTGCAGCAGCTGCAGATCCTGATCCTCATCCTGATGGGCATCGGCGCCGGGCAGGCTCGAGGAGGAGGAGGAGGAGGAGGAGGAGGAGGAGGGCGGCAGCAGCAGCGCGAGCGCGCGGTCGGCTAGCGTCCCGACGACCGTCCTGAGGTCGTCGTGCGCCGCGGTGATCTCCATGCACCGCGCCAGTCGCTCAGCCGCCCTGGGCACTCTGGTGGCATTCGACAGCAGCTCCTGCTGCTCGAGGCGGCGCAGCTGCAGGTCTGCGCACGCCACGCCCAGCGCCATCTCCCTGGGGTCGTCGCACTGCGGCGGCCTCGCCAGCCAGTGCGCGTCGGCATCATCATCGTCGGCAGCATCATCAGCAGCATCGCCGAGTGGGAAGCACGCCGCGTACAGCGCCGCCTCGTCGCGCACGTCGACCGCAGCGGCGCCCGCCGTCGCGCAGGCGGCGCCGCCAAAGCCGTGGCGGCAGGCGCACTCGGCGGCGCCGGCGGCGCTGTCCGGCCGCGTGCCAATGGCCGCGCATGCCGCGCATGCCGCGGCCTCCGCGGCCTGCCCCGCCGCCCGCGCCGTGCCGCCGCGCGGGCACAGCGCGCAGGCGGCGCTGCCGCTGCCGCCCGCGTAGCTGCCGGCCGGGCACAGCTCGCAGGCGGCGCTGCCGGCCTCCGCGGCGAAGGATCCCGGCGCGCATGCCGCGCAGCCGCCGCCGCTGCCGCCGCCGCCGGGCGCGGCGGTGCCGGGCGGGCAGGCCTCGCACTGCGCGGGCGCGGTCATGCCCGTGGCGTTGTGCGAGCTGCCGGCCGGCAGGCCTCGCACGCGATGGCGCCCATCGCCGCCTGGAAGGTGCCGGCCGGGCATTGGCGGCAGCCGGCATGCCCGCGGCCTCCGCGAAGGAGCCCGCCGCGCAAGGCGCCGCCACGCGCTGCTGCGGCGCCCGCGGTGGCGCTGCTGCGCAGGCGCAACCGGTCTTGCCGTGGCATTGGCGAAGCTGCCCGCCGGGCAGGCCGCGCAGGCGCTCATGCCCGTCGCGTTCGCGACGGTGCCGGCGCCGCAGGCCGCGCAGGCGCTGCTGCCCGTGGCGGCGGCGGCGCTGCCGGCGCGCGCAGGCCGCGCACTCGTCATGCCCGTGGCGTTGGCGAAGGTGCCGGCGCCGCAGGGGTCGCATGCCGAGCGCCCGCGATCGCCCGCGAAGGTGCCGGCCGCGCACGGCTCGCAGGCGGCGCTGCCGCTCGCGGCGGCGAAGGCGCCGCGCGGGCAGGCCGCGCACTCGGTCATGCCCGTCGCGTTGGCGAAGGTGCCGGCGCCGCAGGGCTCGCATGTCATGCCCGTGGCGCCCGCGAAGGTGCCGGCCGCGCAGGCCGTGCAGACCGTGGCGTTGGCCGCCGCGTAGCTGCCCGCGGCGCACGGCGTGCACTGCCCGCTGCCGCTGCCGCCGCTGCTGCCGCCGCTGCTGCCGCCGTCGGCATCATCGGCATCATCGGCATCATCGATGGCGTCGCGGACAGAGCCTGGCGGGCACGGCGCGGGCGCGGCGGTGGCGCAGGGGAAGGCCGCGTCGGCGCGCAGCATGCAGGGTAGCACGGGCAGCAGCGTCTCGCCGGCGGCCGCGGTGCCGATGCGCACGCCGTCGAGGTACACGATGCCGACGCGCTCCACGGCGCTGGCGAAGACGCGCAGCTGGGCCGGCGGCAGCAGCAGGCCTCGGCCTTGGCGGTCCTGGCCTCGGCCTGGCCGTCGTCGGCGTCGTCGTCGGCGTCGGCGGCGGCATCGTCGGCGGCGTCGGCGGCATCGTCGGCGTAGTTGAAGGCCACGGTCAATGCCACGTCCTGGCCGCCGGAGCGTGACGCAGGTGGCGTCGTCGGGGGCGTCGGCGCCGGGCAGCAGGTCGGTGACGGCGTCGGCGGCCTGGCCGTCGCCGGTGACCGGCAGCGCGTCGCCCTCGGCATCGCGTGCGGTGAAGGAGCAGAGCTGTCCTTTGAGGCCCGCGATGACCAGCGGCAGCGCGGCGTCGTGGTCGGCGCGGCGGAGGGCGAGGGCGAGGGCGGCGAGGGCGATGGCGCGCCCTCGCCCGGCGCGGTCGGCGCGGCGGCCGACTCCTTGGAGAGGACCACGCCGGCCACCAGCGCGATGGTGCCCAGCATGACCGCCAGCACGCCAAAGGTCACCTTGCGCTGCTGCCGCGACAGCCGCGACGTGTCCTCGGTGGTGGCGCCCAGCACGTCGTCGCCCACGTGGCGGCGAGGTGCCGCACGCTCATGTCGTCGTCGTCGTCTCTCTCTCTCTCTCTCTGCGCGTACCTCTTTGGGTTCTGCTGACTGATGATTGACAGAGGCGTTTGCAACACTTTTGCAACTTTTGCAACAGGCAGGCGAGAAGAAAGGAAGGAACGCAGGAACGCAGGCGACGAGGCGAGGACGACCAGCCCAGCCAGCCAGTTGGCCTTTGGCTCTCTGACTGACTGAGCCCACCCAGGATCGATCGATCGATCGATCGATCGATGGCTGACTGATGACGTCGTTTGGTCGTCATCTGTTTCTGTCTGTCTGCGGACCCACCCATTGGTGTGCGTACCTCAGCGTGGTGTGGGTGGTTGCTTGGCTGTCTGGTGAGGGGGGGGGGGGGGGGTAGATGGGCTGCTGACTTTGCCTGGAGTCTGCGGCCAGCTCGCAGGTTGCAGGCTTGCAGAGGTTGAGCAACACGGCCAAGATCTACCATGCACCCAAAACCAAAAAAGGCCACCAGAGAGAGAGGCAAGGCACTCTCTCACTCACCTCGCTCGATCGGCCTCATCATCGATCGAAAAAGCCAAACCAAAGAAAAAAAAAGCCAGAACGACAGCACCAGCCAATCGATACGACTCGACCGCAACCTACAGTACACTGTATGTACCGGAGTACGTACCGGTACTGTACCGTAAAGAGCCTTGCCCCCGAAAGCAAAAAAAATGAGACCGGAAAGCGGACGGAACACAGTCAGTCAGTCAGACAAGCAATAGTCAGTCAGTCTCAGTCAAAACACCGACCGATCCCCGATCAAGATCCCGAAGCCCGGTCCCACAAGCAAACGGACCATATCCCGAACCCCGCGTTCCGAAATCCATCCACACAGGGAGACTCCACACCCCACGCTGGAAAACAAACAAAACAGAGAAAATCTCAAGATTCGCTCCGGACGGACAGAGGTCTCTGTCCGACCAGTTCCGTTCGGACCGGGCCGGAGGTCGGGCCCAGCGGTCGCCGACGGCGGGCGTGGCCGCGGTCGCCGAGGAGCGGTTCCGCCGGCCGCTGGGGCTGCAAAGGGAAGCAAGCAGGCTGATGCAGGAGGGGTTGATTTTCCTTGCTCTTGCTGCCTCCAGCTCGATTGTTTCCAAAATGTTTGGCGCTTTGCTTTCGCATCCTTCCGTCCGATTCGTGCTTGGCGCCTCTCACACACATGCGAGCACACACTTGGTGAGCCATTCTTGAGAGAAGAAAGTCGGTGGTTGTCTCTCTTTTCCTGTCTGTCGGTCGGTTTGTGGATGAAGGAGGGACGGACGGAGAGAGGAGGGAGGGACGGAGGAGGGACGGACGGAGGGAGGAGCAGTTTCCCGAGGACGTGGTAGTCAGTGCATTTAGGTGAAACGCTAGCACGCAAAGATTTGGTCCGCTGGGCTCGGTCGGGATTCTGAAGCTCACACCTGTTGTCCTCGGCTTTTGGTCCTGCCGAACCGTCCGACACAGTTATTCGCTCCTCCGAATCGGTCAACGGCGCTCGGCCGAGTGGCCCCGGGAGAGCCGACGACAGGCGCACGGGCCACTCGAGCCACTCGATAACGCCACACAGCTCCATGTGTCCGCCGCGGACGTCGGTGCTCGGCGGCGGTTCCGGCCTCGGCACGAGATCCGTTCTTCAAGGCCCGACCGCTGCTTTCCCGGCTATCCCACACCGGGCCCTGTCGGGCACCGGGGCGAGGTCGGTGTCCCCCTGTCAAGGCGGAAACGGCCAGTAACGCCGAAGAACGGACACTCCGTTGTCCGATGGAAATGGAAACGCCCAAAGGGACAAGGAAAGACGGCGATCAAGCAGGCGTGGGCCCTCTCCTCTCCTCTCCTCTCCCTCCTCCGTTCCGAACCGCGTGGCCTTCCTTTTTTCTTCTTCTTCTTCTTCGCCTTTTTTTTTTTTTTTTTCTTTTTCTTGTTCCTTGGCCTTTCTTTCTTTTGTCGCAAGTCTCAGGGTCCGAAACGCCGGAGGAGCAAACATCATCAGCGACGACGACAACGACGACGACGACGACGACGACGACGACGACGACGGTGATCGATAGATCGATAGATCGATAGATAGATCGACTGATCTATATCGATCTAGTCGTCTCCCAACCGGCGAGCCTGCCAGTTAGCGAGCGCGAGCGAGCGAGCTAGCACATCCTCAACGCTGCTGCCGGCATTCGATCGGATCGAGCCTCGCCAAAGGCGAGCGCTGCTGCTGCTCGCGCAGGCGGTGTGCGGCTCGGCGAGCGCACGATTCAGTCGCTGGGCGAGCAGCCTGCCCCTGGCAGGCCGGTGAGCAGGCGGGCGGGCTTGGAGTGGGTTGGCAGCGGAGCATGGTCACGCGCTCAGGCAAGGCCGCGTGCGCAGAATGCCACCGCATGCACGTACGCTGCTCGCAGACCGTGGACAAGGGACCCTGCGCTCGCTGTGACCGCCTAGGCAAGCTATGCCTCGCCCAGCTGCAAGCCACCGACCCAAGTAGCGGCGGCAGCGCAGCAGCGGCAGCAACAGCAGCAGCAACAGCAGCAGCAGCAGCAGCAGCAACGCCCTGACGGCCTCCGCTGCCGGCATGCTCGCGCTAAACGCCGGTGGCGCCAGCGGCGGCTCAATAAGCGGCAGCAGCCGCTCCAGCAGCGAGGCGGCGCGGCGGCAGCGGCGGCGGCGGCGGCCGGCACCGAAGCCTTCCTCGTCGGCGCCTGGGCCGCCAGCGACGTGGCAAGGTCCCGGCGCGCAGCCGCCCGCATGCTGGAGATGGTCCGGTCGCGCGGCGTCCGCGCCGTCCCGCCGGCGCTGCGCGCCTTCATCCGCAGCCTCGTGTACCGCGCGGTGCGGTCCGGCGCCATCGCCCACCTCCACGCCTTCGCCACGCTGGCCGCCGTGCTGCGCAGCGACGAGCCCATGCAGCTGCTGAGCGAGCTGGCCGCCGCCGGGCAGGCGGCGCCGCGCCCATGCCCGCGGCCGCCGTCGCGGCCGCGTACCGCGCGGCCGAGGCCGTGGCGGGGAGCTCGGCCTCGCCCGCAGCGGCCTGCGTGACCATATCGCTGCTGACCAACCAGGCCGAGCGCGACGAGCGCCGCTGCGACGGCCACCGCCGACTGTTCCACGGCGCGCCGCTGTGGCGCGCGCAGCCCGCGCAGCGCGAGCACTTCCTGCTCAGCGCCTGGCTGCCCTACTGCCTGCCGCAGTGCCGCCACCTCGGCATGGACGTGCTCGAGCGCCTGGCCGACAAGATGCTGCAGCCCGAGCAGCAGCTAGCGGCGCACCAAAACCAGCTGGCGCCGCTCGCGCGGTGGATCCCACCGCACCAGCGCCCGCCGCCAACGGCGCGGACAAGGCGGACGAGTTCATCTGCCTCTCGGCCATGTCCGAGGCGCCGCTCTGCTTCGTGGCGGACGGGCAGCACTTCGCGGCGAGTCTGCAGCTCGTGTCGGTCACCGACCGCGAGGGCCGCCTGACCTTGTCCGTCGTGAGACTGGTCGGCGTCACGCTGACGCCGAGCAAGGGCTTGACCGCGGCCAACCTCATGGCGCCCATGGGAATCAACGGGGACCCGGCGCAGCAACACCACCACCGGCCCCAGCAGCTGATCATGGAGGCGATGGCGCCATTGCAGACCAGTGATGCCATGTCGAGTCTGCAGAGTCTGCTCATGTCCATCAAGCCGCAACCGCCATCACAGCACCACACCACCAACCATCATCACAGCAGCAGCAGAATCAGCAGCAGCAGCAGCAGAATCAGCAGCAGAATCAGCAGCAGTACGAGATGCCCATGCTGCAGCAGCATCTGGGAAACATGCCCATGCACCAGCTGGGAGCTCACCTTGGAGCCAATGTGCCGCCTGTGCTCACCTGGGCGCCGACCTCCATGCAGTCGCAGCAGCAGCAGCAGCAGCAGCAGCAAACACAGCAGCAGCAAACACAGCAGCAAACACAGCAGCAGACGCAAACGCAGACGCCGCAGCAGCAGACGCAAGCCACCTTGGCGGCACTGCTAGGCGGCTTGAGCAACAGCCGCAGCAACAACGTGAACAACAACAACAAACAACAACAACAACAACAACGCAACGTGAACGCCGATGTTGGCGCAAAAGTGGCCACTAGGGCTGCCCGGCAACAACGACAGCAACAGCCACAACCTGCAGCGGCAGATGATGCAGATGATGCAGCACCAGCAGATGATGCAGCACCAGCACCAGCAGATGCTGCAGATGCAGCAGCTCTCGCCGCCCAGAACCACCACCACCACCACCACCAGTTCGCACCAGCACTAGCTTAATTAAACTAACACTAGCACCGCCGCGCCAGGCTTATCAAACATGTAGACGACCGAGGTCAACCCAACCCAAACCTTCTCTGCTGCCTGCCTGCCTGCCTGCCTGCCTGACAACGTCGACCACCAAGACCTGCCGACGCTGCCGCCTACGCCGCCGGCGCAGTGCACGGCGGCAGTGCAACGCGGTACCGGCAATGGCGATAGCGGCGATGGCGATAGCGGCGATGGCGATAGCGGCGATGGCGGCGATGGCGGCGATAGCGGCGATAGCGGCGGAGGCAAGTGCTGTTTGTTGTTGATGTGGTTGATGTTGATGTTCAAGTGGGAGGAAGAAAGTGAACCTCGGCTTTGGCCCTCCCAGAGCTGCGCAAGCGCTGCCCATGTCATTCGCGAGGCGGTAAAGCCTCGGATGTCCATTTACGGGGGACCACAACTCGTCATCGGTTGTGAAGGTTTCATCTACCTTGTGAAAGGTAAAAGAAGATGGAAATACATACTGATCCTGTCGAGTATGGTCATTCACTTACACTGCCACGACGTCAAACCTCCGCCGGAAGACCCCAAAGACGGCGTCATGGTTCGCAGACCCCAACCTGACGCAAAAATTGTGGCGTCATGGGTCGGTGAGGCGGAGAGAACGAAACCGGAACCGGCCGACCTCGAGGTGCTTGCTTGCTGCCGCTGCGACGGCAGTGCGACGGCCAACAGCGTCGACGCCACGGCCGGGTTATCTACTACTAGCTTGTGACGACCAGGATTTACTTTGGAGTAGTCGTTGCAACCTGCAAGGACGAGCGAGTAGACGCAGCATGCCGTCGCTCGATCGGTATCGGCGATCGAGGGATCGATAGGTCGACGCCAGTGCCTCAAGGAGCTGTGCTCACGGCTCGCTGCCCCGCGGAGGACAAGGGACATACAGGTTGCTTGCTGGTTGTTTGTTACCATGGCCATGTGGTGGTGGAACTACTGGTGCAGTGCTGAGATGTGCAGCTGGAGCTGGAGCTCGAGCTCGAGTTAAGCGCAGACCGACCTCTTCACCTGGTGCAAGACCGCAGAGAGGCTCTCCTCGTTAGTGGCGAGGATGCGCTCGTAGTTGGCCGCGTTCGGGTCGATGCCCGTGCCGTCGCGCTCAAGCGGCTGGCGGTTGCGAAGCAGCAAGCTCTCCATCTCCTCGTCGCTGGCGGGGTCCCCCGCGCCGCCGCCCCCAGGGCAGCTGCACGTAGATCACGCTCGTGGATGCTTGGTTCGCGATGCGTTGCGCCCAGTACCGCGTGCAATGGAACAGCCGCTTGTCGCCCGAGTACCCGCCCTTCTCGTTGCTCGACGTGCACCCGTTCGCGTACTGGCTGCTCCAAAGCTTGCTTGGCGTGCCATCCGAAAAGACGATCACGTAGCGCTTCACCGCCTTGCCACTGCACGCGCGGCGCAGCGTTCACCTCGTCAAATGCCGCGCTCAGCCCGGCCCACGTGTTGGTGTGCTGAGTACCGCTCGTCGCTGGCGACCAGCGCACGGAAATCCTCGCGGCTCTTGTTGTCCGTCAACGAGTTGAACACGGTGCGGCCCGCGCCAAAGGTGATCAGAGAGAACCGAGACTCGCCCGCGCCGGCCGCGTTGCCGCCAGAGGGCAGCGTGAACTCGTCCGCGATCGCCTGGATCAGCTTGCGGATCAGCCCGTACTTTTGGTTGTTGATTGACGAGGACCGGTCCGCCACGAGCACCACGTCCACCTCGGCAGTCGTGCACACGGGCTCCCTCGCGCTCGGCGACGTGGTCGGGCCCGCGCTGGGCGACGTCGTCGGCCTCTTGCTCGGCGACGTCGTCGGCCTCTTGCTCGGTGAGGTAGTCGGCCTCTTGCTCGGCGAAGTAGTTGGCCTCTTGCTCGGCGACGTCGTCGGCCTCTTGCTGGGCGACGTGGTCGGCCTCTTGCTCGGCGACGTGGTGGGGCCCTCGCTGGACGTCGTCGGCCTCTCGCTGGGCGACGTGGTGGGTCCTGCGCTCGGCGAAGTCGTTGGCCTCTTGCTCGGCGACGTCGTCGGCCTCTCGCTGGGCGACGTGGTCGGCCTCTTGCTCGGCGACGTGGTGGGGCCCTCGCTGGGCGACGTCGTCGGCCTCTCGCTGGGCGACGTCGTCGGCCTCTTGCTGGGCGACGTGGTCGGCCTCTTGCTCGGCGAAGTCGTCGGTTCTTGCTCGGCGACGTGGTGGCGCCTCACTCGGCGAGGTCGTCGGCCTCTTGCTCGCGACGTGGTGGGCGCTGCGCGCTCGGGCTCGCAGTGGGTGTCTCACTCGGCGAGGCCGTAGGGCCCTTGCTCGGGCTCGCAGTGGGGCCCTTGCTCGGGCTCGCAGTGGGACTCTTGCTCGGCGCCCTGCTCGGCGAAGTGCTTGGCGCCCTCGTCGGCGCGGCGGTTCGCACGCCACCTCGCTGTCCAGCGCACCAGCAGACTCGGCACCTTGGCCAGCCACGACCGCGGCGGCAAAGTCCTCGTTCACGATCCGCGCGCAGCCGCGTCCTGCGCGGACATCTGGCAGCCGCCGCCGCGAAGCACGCAGTTGGCCTTGCCGAGCACGTCGCTGGCCAGCATGCCCTGGCAAGCGCCCGCCACCACCACGGCGCTGCCCAGCCCGGGAGCGCTCACGCACCGCGGGCAGAAGCGCTCGCAGCTGCCCTGCCGCGAGCAGGCGTCAAAGCCCAGGTTCAAGGCCAGGCCGGCGGCGTGCGCGAGGAGCGGGTTGGGCGGCAGGCCGTCCAGGCACCGCGGGTCGCCCTTGCAGTCGAGCGGCAGCGGAGAGGCGACCTCCGTGCCGGACGACGGCAGCGCGAGCCACTGCCAGAGCTCCTCGGCGCTGGACAAGGTCACCGAGGCGCCAGAGGCGCCCAGCAGCAGGCCGTGCGGGAAGGCGAGGTGAAAGTTGCGGCGCAGGTAGCACGAGGCGGACGAGGCGGCGTCGCACGTCGTCGCCATCGCCGCGAGTGCGCGACGTTGGTGCACCACCTGTCGAAGCGCCGCGCGCTCCGTCGTGGGCGCGAGCATGTAGGCTGCCACGGTGCGAGCGGAGCTGGCAGACGCCCGAGAAGGTGTCCACAGTCGGGCCGTCCGTGCAGACCTTGTCCAGCAGATCGTTCTTGATGGCCGCCAGGTCCGCGTAGCGGTCCACTTGAAAGTAGACGTCCTCCTTGCCCTCGAACAAGGTCGCCGGCGAGCCCGAGACGTGCACAAAGGCCACCTTGACGCCTGCGGCTTGCAGCTCGGCCAGCATCTCGCGAGCGCAGGTGACCGGGTCGTTGGAAAAGCCCTTCTCGGGCAGCGCTTGGCCGCAGTGGGCTGGCCGTCCGTCACGAGGATCAGCAGCCGCTGCACGCCCTCGTACGCCGGCCGCTTGGACCACATGCTCCACGCCTTGAGCACGCGTCGCCCGTCGCTGTGCTCTTGCGCTTGCGCGTCAGCTCGTCGCGCACGTAGGCCTGGAACGCCGACAGGCTCTGCCCTTGCTCCGAGTCCAGGTCCAGGTAG
Source organism: Thraustochytrium striatum (assembly GCA_022244645.1). Lineage (NCBI taxonomy): Eukaryota > Bigyra > Thraustochytrida > Thraustochytriidae > Thraustochytrium > Thraustochytrium striatum. Next base: position 91,340 of record JACDIV010000120.1, on the reverse strand, counting down.
TGGTACACGTCGTCCGAGTAGCTGATGAGCCCCAGGCGACTCTCCAGCTGGCCCACGGGCGCAAACGCGGGCGCCACGTCCTCCAGGAACGCCTTGAGCATGTCCCACTCGCTGCGACCGATGCTGTTCGACCCGTCCGCGACAAACATGACCTCGCTGCGCTGCCCGCACGCTCCACCAGTTCCCTCGCCGCTGCCGCTGCCGTCGCCGTCGCCGTCGCCGTCGCCGTCGCCGTCGCCGTCGCCGTCGCCGTCGCCGCTGCCGCTGGGCACGAGCGAGGAAGGATCGTCGGTCGCGCACAGGAGCGCGCCTTCGTTGGCGACGCCAGCGTCAAAGTTCTTGTTGATGTCCGCGACGCAGTCCATCATGCGCGACTCGTTGAGGCCGCACTTCTTCTTGGGCTTGCTCTTGCCGCTCAGCACGCAGTTGGCCATCTTGAGCACGTCGCGCACCGTGAGACCCACGCACCACCCCTTTTGCACGATGGCGTCCAGCAGACCGTCGTCGGCGTCGCGGCTGTGGCACTCGCTCGTCTCGCACCACTGCGCGCAGTGGCCGCTTCGCGCGCACTTGTCAAAGCCGGCGTTGAGCTCGAGCGCCAGCGTCTGCGACACGAGGTTGTTGCCCAGCTCGCCGGCGACGCAGGCCACTGCCGTCCGTGCAGTCCTTGGGGAGCGCCGCCTTGCCGTCCACGAGGTCCATCTTCGCGACCTCCTCGGCGCTCTGGTACGTCACGTAGCGCGTCTTCTTGCCCTTCTTGCCCAGCGTGAGCCCCGATGGAAAGGCCTGCGCAAAGTTGTCCTTGAGGTAGCACGCCACGCTGTCCGGATCGCGCGAGCGTGGCAATCCGAGGTCAGCCAGTCGCGCTGCGACACGCTGCGCAGCTGGCAGGCACCTGTCGAGCTCACGGCCGAGTCCTGCGTGCCGCCAAAGGCGCTGGCCAGCGCGGCCGCGCGAAGGAGGTTCCGCAGGCCCGATGACGGCTCCTTTATCGCCTCACTCGTTCGTCGCGGTCGTCGTAGTCGTCTCAGATTTACGATTCCGATTCGCGTAGTTCTCTACTAGGTTTCGGGTCTGCAGCTCGTCGTCGTCGTCGTCGTCGTCGTCGTGGCCTTTTCGTTATGTCGCGTGGGCTCTCTCTCTCTCTCTCTCTCTCCCCTTGCATTCTCCTTTCGCCTGGGTTTGGTCCACGCGTCATATTGCTGGCTCTCCTCCTGCTTGAGCCTTTGACTTTCCAGTCCGTTCCATCAAAAAAAAGAAAAGAAAACGAACGAGCACCTCCACCATCGCCCATCCCATCGAAGGCCCAGTTCACTCCATCGTGATAAAGAGGAGGGCAGCACCATCAAAGCATCATCGTCATCATCATCGCCTTCTCACCCTTTCCATCAATAGATCGATCGATATCGGATAAAAAGTCCGTTTTCAACGGATAGAGGTCGGACACACAAAAGAAATAATTAGAATTTTAATTAATTAATAACTTAAAATTAATTAAAGAAATACATTATTAAAAAAATAATTAAACATACATTAGTTAAAATGTTTAATTAAAATTAATTATTTTTTTAATTAAATTTTAATTAAACAAAGTGATCTGGATCTGGTTCGACGATTCAACGTCCGAATTCGATATTTAGGTCGGACACAAGCACTATTTGTCCTCACATGTCAGTCAGCCGCGTCAAAGCCACGTCGACCTTTGCGAAGGTGCATAGCGTCGCGTCGTCGTGGACTCAGTTGGGGCCAGGGCCAAGGCAGAGGCTGGCCAGCAGGTCGCTCGTGGTGGCCGCCAGGTCCGAGTATCTGTCGATGCGCACGTAAATGTCCTCCTTGCCCTCGAACAAGGTCGCGGGCGGCGCGCTGCTGCTGGCTACGTGCACAAAGGCCACCGTGACGCCCATGGCCTGCAGCTCGGCCAGCAGCTCGCGAGCGCAAGTGGTCGGGTCGCTCGAGAAGCCCTTGCTCGGGCACCGACTGGCCGCCGTTGGCTCGCCATCCGACACGAGGACCAGCAGCCGCTGCGCGCCGTCGCGTGCTGCTGCTGCTGCTGGCTCGTACGTGGACCACATGCTCCACGCCTTGAGCAGCGCGTCACCCGTCGCCGAGCTCTGGCTCTCGCGCGTCAGCTCGGCGCCGACGTAGTCCCGGAAGGCCGCCAGGCTCTGCCCCTCGTTCGAGCTGAGGTCCAGAAAGTGGTACACGGCGTCCGAGTAGCTGATCAAGCCCAGGCGGCTGTCCAACGGGCCGATCGGAGCAAACTTGGGCGCTATATCCTCCAGGAACGCCGCAAGCGCCGCCCATTCGTCGTCGTTGATGCTCTTCGAGCCGTCCACGACGAACATCACCTCGCTGCGCTTGCCGCAAGCGCCGATGCCTCCGTCGTCCGGGAGCGAGGGCTCCTTCTCCGCGCCGAGCAAGAGCTCAAAGTCCAAGAGGGCGGCGTCGACAGCGTCGACAGCGTCGATTGCGTCGATTGCGTCGTCGTCGTCGCCGACCACGAGCGATAGGCGTTCGCTGGCGCACGAGAGCGTGCCGTAGTTGGCGATGCCGGCGTCAAAGTTCTTGTTGATGTCCGCGACGCAGTCGGTCATGCGTGACGCGGTCAGGCCGCACACGCTTCTGGGATCCGCCTTGCCGCTCAGCACGCAGTTGGCCATCTCGAGCACGTCGCGCACGGTGAGACCCGCGCACCACCCGCTCTGCACGATAGCGTCCAGCAGACCGTCGTCGGCGTCGCGGTTGTGGCAGTCGCTCGTCTCGCACCATTGCGCGCAGTCGCCGCTTCTCGCGCACGCGTCAAAGCCGGCGTTGAGCTCAAGCGCCAGCGTCTGCGACAGGAGGTTGTTGCCGCGCCCGCCGGCAGCGCAGGCTACGCTGCCGCCGCCCGTGCACGTTGCAGGCAGCGCGGCGACCATGCCGTCGTACACGAGGTCCGTCTGGACGACCTCATCGGCGCTCGAGTACGTCACATGGCGCGTGGTCTTGCCCTCCTCGCCCAGCGTGAGCCCCGAGGGAAAGGCCAGCGCAAAGTTGTCCTCGAGGTAGCACGCCACGCCGCCGCCAAAGCCGAGCGAACGGTGGCATTCCGAGGTCAGCCAGTCGCGCTGCGACACGGTGCGCAGCTGGCAAGCCTCCCGGGAGTAGTCCAGCGCAGCAGCAGCAGCAGCACAGCAGCAGCAGCAAGTCGTGACCGTCAACGAGCGCACCAGCCAAGCCGGCCACGCCGAGAGCTGGCCTCAGGCCGGGCATCAGGTCTCGTCGGAAGGCTCGCTCGTGGCCGTCAGGTCCAGGCTCGACCCGGCTTTGCCATCAGGTCTCCTGGCCTGCCAGATCGCCAAAGCGGACGTGCTGGCTCTGCGCCGGTCCGTTGAGGCCGCCAGCATGCTCGATGCTGGGCCGGCGGCTGGGGCAATGGCGGCGACGACATCAGAGCCGGTGAACGGATCTTGCTCACTATCAGTTGGGCCGCCTGCCTGCCTGCCTGTCTTTCTGCTTGCGCGAACCCTTTCGACCTTGTCCTGCTGTTGGATCTCAACGGCCTTGGTGATGGGTATGTCGGCCGGCCTCTTGAGCAGCGCGGCACGAACGCGAAACGAAACCGCAATCCCGCCTTGCAGCAGCCGCTGCCAAGCCGGCGTGGTTTGCCTGGATTTTCGCCTGCCGCGAGCAGCACGCCGTCCAGGGCGTGCAGGCCGTCCGGGTCTCCGCCCCTGCAGGGCAGCAGCAGGAGCACGGCTTGCGCCAGCCGGCGTCTCGCATCCTCGCGGTCAGAGTCCGTACCGGTACCAGGCACCGGTACCGGTACCCATGTACGCGGAATGCTCCTGGAACGGAGGCGCAACTCTCACCTCATTTCGTAAGAGTGAGAAAAAGCCAATGCCTCCGTCCCTCGCACGTGTCTGTCTGCCTATCCCTCTTTCAGAGTGAGCATTCTCGAAAGAGCACCGGTACTCTAGCTAGAGTAGTAGTCTATACTACTCTACTACTAAGAGTAGAAGCGAGCCACAAGAGCCAAAAAGAGCCAAAAAAAAGGTAAAAGAAAAAGAGTCGAAAGCCGCATCGTCGCCTCGCAGCGGTGCGCGGCAGAGAGTCGCAGAGAGAGAGAGAGAGATATCGAGAGTGAGATAGCGAGCGCCGCCAGACCACAATGACCGAGCAGCAGGACATGATCGAAGCGCTGCCGAGCGCCGTCCGCTCCACGCTGCTGCGCCACGCCGACAACTCCAAGCCCGTCCTCTCGGCCAGCAGCTCCTCGCCTCCCTCTCGCAGCGCACCGGCGCCGCGGGGCACCTCGACGTCGACGCCCACGTCGTCCTGCGCGGCAAGGAGGAGGCCGAGACGGTGGTGCGGCAGCTCGCCGAGGGCGCCCGCGTCGGCGGCAGCCTGGCGGTCGTCGAGGCTGGCGGCGCCGCGCTGGCCTTCCCGGCCGGGCTGTCGGTGGGCGGCGCGCTGTGCTTTGCGCGCGGCGAGCAGGAGCTCGCGGCGCTGAGCTTTGGCCGCGGCCTCCGCGTCGGCGGCGACCTCGACCTCGGGCGCTGCACCGCCCTGGCCGGCCTCCCGCGCGACGTGCGCGTCGGCGGTTTCGCGAGCGCCGGCGGCTGCAGCAGCTTGGCGAGCATTGGCGAGGGCTTCGAAGCGGCCGGCTCGACGCGACCGGCTGCACGGCGCTGACGGGTCTTCCGGAAGGCCTTCGCAGCAGCCAAGGCTGCATCTTTGTCAACTGCGCCGCCCTGGAGCGCCTGCCGGGCGGCATGGACCTCGCGGCAGGGCTCATGCTCAACAACTGCCCTGCGCTCGCGCAGTTGCCCGAAGATCTGCACGTAAGCGGCGACTTGTTCCTCGACTCGTGCGCGGCCTTGACCAGGCTGCCGCAGGCCATTCAGGTGGACGGCGACCTCATCATCTCCAACTGCCCAGGCCTGACGAGCTTGCCCGCGGGCTTGACGGTCGTCGGCCTGGTCGTGAGCGACTGCGCGGGCTTGACCGCCCTGCCTGAAGGCCTGCGCACCACCGACCGCGTCAGCGTCGTGCGGTGCCCGGCGGTGACCGCTGCCAGCGGACCTGCAGCAGGTCGGGACGCTGTGGCTCGAGGGGTGCACGGCGCTCACCGCCCTGCCAGACGGCCTGCGCGTGGGCGACGACTGCGGGCTCATGGGCTGCTCGGCGCTCACGGCCTTGCCGGAGGAGTTGCACGTCAGCGGCCACCTGGACGCGACCGGCTGCGTCGCGCTGACCGCGCTGCCCGACCGCTTCTACGTGGACGGCCACGTCGTGCTCACGGCTGCTCTGCGCTGGAGAGCTTGCCGGCGAGCTTGCTCGACTGGCCGGAGGGCGAGGAGGCCGGCGGCCCGCACGCCGTCGTCCTGGGCGGGTACCGGGCTGTCGCGGGAGGCGCTGGCGTGGCTCCAGCAGGCCAACGCGCCCGGCGTGGCCTTCCACGTGAGCCTCGAGGCGCTCGAAGGCGGGCGGACTCTGACCTGGACGACGACGACGACGGCGACGACGACGACGACGATGTGTTCGGGCGGGCGGCGCGTTGCCTTTGCCAGCGCGCGCAAGCGGCGGCGTTCTGGGTCTCGGTGGCTCAGGAGGGCCACGAGGGCGACGAGCAGCAGCAGCCGGCAGTGCCCGAGGTGGCCACGCTCGTGCAGTTCCTGTCGCGGCTGCGCGATGCCAAGGAGTTTGCCATCGCCGAGACGCGCAAGGCGCTCGCCAAGCGCGTAGTCGCCGTGCTCGAGCTGCTGTCGCGAGGACGGCGGCGGCGGCAGCAGCAAGGAGGAGATGCTGACGCGCATGGGCGACTCGCTGGACACGTGTGGCGATAAGCCCGTGTGGGCGCTAAACCAATCCACCTCGCGGCGGAGGTTGCCAAGCGGCGGGGCGACGCCGACGCGCTGCGGGCGCTTGGCCGGCGCGTGATGCTCATGGTCGTGCACGAGCACGCCAAGCGCAAGGTGGACTCGCTGCGCTGGGGGACGACGTCTGCGTGTTCCTGCGCTTTGAGATCGACCTGCGCGAGGCGCTCGACCTGCCCGTCGACGCCACCGCCATGATCTTCCCGAGCTACATCAACGTGACGGACGAGGATCTTGAGTCGGCCAAGGACGCCGCGCTGGCCATCACGGACGCGCAGTTCGAGGCCTGGCTCGACTGGTCGGAATGGCAGCGGCAGCAGCGGCACCAAGTGGTCGCCGAGCTGAGGTGGCAGGAGCTGGCCGAGATCAAGCGGCGGCAGAGCCTCCGCAAGCGCGCAAGCCGGCGCCTGAGCCAGCTGCTCAACCTGTCGGGCGACAAGATGTCCGACCCGTCACGCTGGACGACGGCAAGAGCGTGTGGAGCTTGAGCGACCTGCTAAAGCACTGGGAGCGCACGGGCATGGACCTGCACAACGCGCCGGTCCCCGTCGAGCTGCGCGCAGCGACCTGAAGCGCGTAGTCGCCTGACCATCAGAAGAAATGGAGCCAAAGATAGTAGACGGGGCTAGCTCGGTACAGCACTTGGCAAGGAGAAGCGGTGCACCCCTGTAGAGGACGGAAGCTTTCACTGAGTGCTCGTCAGGATCTTCAACTCGACAGTCAATCAAAAGCCCCGGCCGGGACTGGGGACCAGGTTTGATTCGTGGTGAAAAAAAGCCGTGGCGGCCCAGCGCGCGCTCTTGTGCTTGGAGCGCAGCACGCAGGAGCTGGACCTGCCCGCCACGCAAGCTCTTCCCGAGGCCATTTCCTGCCTAAGCCGGCCTGAGTCTCATTGCCCGATGCTGCGGGCCTGCACAAGCTCCGCGGCAAAGCTGGGCCCGGCGGGCGGACGCTATCGCTCTGCGAGGTGGCCTTCAGGACCAGCACGGGCTGCATTGTGCCGCTTCAGGCGCCAGCCGCTTCTGGGACGGCAACGAGCAAGAGCTCCTCGCAGTCGCGGACGGCGACGGGGCAACATGCCGACATGCGTGCGCTGCGCAGAGGCAAACTCGGGCAGTTCGCTACAGCAGTGGCTCGAGGCAGCCCTGGAGCTCGAGGCAGCCCTGGAGCTCGAGTCGGCCGAGGGAGCGCCAAGTTGGACCTCACCCCGCTCGGAACCTTCAACATCACGGGCGCGGTCGTCCTCTTGGACGGCCAGCCGCTCGGCGAGGTGCCAAGCACGCTGGAGCACGACTCGACGCCAGCGCCTTCACGCTGCTGGGAGATCTGCAATCTCTTGCTGCGCCCTTTGACGTCATAATCTTGTTGCCTCTCCTCCGCCCGGCACCGGTTCCGCAATGGTTCTGATTCATTTCTTGCGATTTAATACATAGGGATTTAAGCATACAGATAGGAAGAACGCCTAAGACTCAGTAGGACTGGGGCCCTGCTGTAGAGGAAGCTTGAAAGCTTCCTGAAATTCATGTCTGCTTGGCCGCCCAGCTCGGCGCCATCACCCAATCTACTGACCTCGAGCGACTGCCGCCAAACCACCTGGCCTCTCCGCGACCTCACGCCAGGCGGTTTGCGTCCACGTGGAGTCATTCAATGACCTTCATCGCAAGGCGTGATTAGTTGCGGCTCATCTGGCTGGCCCTGCCCTGCCTGCTAGCTAGCACCAAGTAGCACCAGAGCCTATCGCTGAGCCCACTGCCGAGCCAGCACGAGCCAGCGCGCCAGGCGCGTTCGCTTCACGACAAGACAAGGAGGAAGAAGCGCGACGTTGGTGTCATTTACGAGTTCAGCGACGCCGCTTTGCTTGACGATCGCCGCCGCTGGAAGCGCCTCGCGTACGCTTGCGGGCGGCAGGTGTCGTCTCCGGCCGAGGTCGCCGAAGCGCCAGCGTCGTCGGCAAGCTGTGGGGGGTGCAAGGCCCTCAGGTGGCGCTTCAGATGGCCAGCTTCTGTGAAGGCTTGCCGCAGAGGTCACACGAGTGCTCGCGTAGCCCTTCGTGCACGACCTTGATGTGCGTGCGGAGGCTTTGTGCCGAGACAAGCGTCTTGCCACAGAGGTCGCACGGGTGCTCGCGAAGGCCTTCATGCACAGTCTTGATGTGCCTCCGAAGGTTGCCAGCCTGCGTGAAGGCCTTGCCGCAGAGGTCGCATGAGTGCTCGCACAGCCCTTCGTGCACGGCCTTGATGTGCGTCCGGAGGTGGCCAGCTGCCGTAAAGGCCTTGCCGCAGAGGTCGCACGAGTGCTCGCGCAGCCCTTCGTGCACGGCCTTGATGTGCTTCTGAAGGTTGCCAGTCTCTGTAAAGGCCTTGCCGCACAAGTCGCACGAGTGCTCGCGCAGTCCTTCGTGCACGGCCTTGATGTGCGTGCGGAGGCTGCCAGCTTGCGTGAAGGCCTTGCCGCAGAGGTCGCACGAGTACTCGCGCAGGCCTTCGTGCACCGCCTTGATGTGCTTGCGAAGATCCAGCTTGAGAAGGTCTTGCCGCACAGGTCACAAGAGTGCTCGCGCAGTCCTTTGTGAATAGTCTTGATGTGCTTGCGGAGATCTCCACCTTGCGAGAAGGCCTTGCCACAGAGCTCGCACGAGTGCTCGCGCAGTCCTTCGTGCACGGCCTTGATGTGCGTGCGGAGGTTGCCAGCTTTGCGTGAAGGCCTTGCCGCACAGGTCGCACGAGTGCTCGCGCAGTCCTTCGTGCACGGCCTTGATGTGCGTGCGAAGGCTGCCAGCCTCCGTAAAGGCCTTGCCGCACAGGTCGCACGAGTGCTCGCGCAGTCCTTCGTGGACGGCCTTGATGTGCTTGCGGAGATCTCCACCTTGCGAGAAGGCCTTGCCGCACAGGTCGCACGAGTGCTCGCGCAGGCCTTCGTGCACGGCCTTCAGATGCTGCTTGAGGTTGCTCGCCGACGCGAGCGTCTTGCCACAGACCTCGCACTCGTTCTTCCTCGTGCGGTCGGGAGCGGGGTTGATGCCCACCATCCTCTGCTGCGTCGGTGCTGCTGTCGGTGCTGCTGCTGCTGCTGCTGCTGCTGCTGCTGCCGCTGCTGCCGCTGCTGCTGCTGCTGCTGCTGCTCCAACTGCTGCTGCTCTTCCTGCTGCTGCTCTTCCTGCTGCTGCTCTTCCTGCTGCCGCTCTCCGCTTTGGATCTTTTTTCTCTTCGGATCTTTTTTCTCGTCTGGTGGATTCCAAGATGCGTCGAGGTCAATCTTCAACGATTAGGTAGCGTGACATGGGGGTCTTAGTCACGTCATTTAACGACCTTCACCGCAAGGTGAATTTTCATGAAAGATTACGGCTGATCTCGTCCAGCTCTGCTGCAATCAAGCAGCACCAGAACACTGCCGAGCCTACTGCCGAGCCAGCCACGAGCCAGCAACGCGCCAGGCGCGTCCGCTTCACGACAACCGACAAGGAGGAAGAAGCGCGACGTTGGTGTCATTTACGAGTTCAGCGACGCCGCTTTGCTTGACGATCGCCGCCGCTGGAAGCGCCTCGCGTACGCTTGCGGGCGGCAGGTGTCGTCTCCGAGGCCGAGGTCGCCGAAGCGCCAGCGTCGTCTGCAAGTCGTAGGGGGTGCAAAACCCTCATATGGCGCTTCCGACTCCGTGAGGCCTTGCCGCAAACGTCGCAAGAGTGCTCGCGCGGGTTTTTGTGCACAGAGCGAATGTGCTTCCGGAGGTCGCCCGCTGCCGTGAAACCTTGCCACAGAGCTTGCGCGAGAGCACGAGCTGCGCACCCGGGCCGTTCTAGGACACATGTCTGGCAAACGCGTCCTGCGTGGCGAGTTTCCTCTTGACGCGCTGCCAAGCGACGCTCTTGCTCTCCGTTGCCAGGCCATTGGCTCCAACCAGTGCACGCAGCGTCTCGTCCAGCCAAGTGTTGGCGCAATGGCGGTGTGTGCCACGGAGAACTGAACGCACAGCGCGCAGCGAGCCGATGCGTTCCACCTCGCCAGAGCCGCCGGCCAGCTCTGCGATGAGCCGCCACGGCGCCGCCGGCCGCGCGCGCCGTCGCCGTGGCTGGGCGGCCCGCGCGGCTATGCTCGCTCGTTGCTGCAAGGCTCGCAGCGTGCGTGTTCGTCCACGTGACAAGGGCCCCCGGAGCATGTCATGACTGATGTCATTTTCACGGCGCCGAGGCGATCCGGTTTCCGAGCAACGGACCGATTTTGTTGGGGAATAGAAGAGCGCGCACGACGTAGCCTCCCAGAACCATTCCACCATCGCGGCGAGAAAGATAGGCGCCAAGCAGACGGCACACATCTTTTGGGCCGACACGGCAAACGCAGTCCCGCAGATACACAGCAAGCATGCGGTGGACTCGTACTGAGTCCTATATGCGGACCGCATTGATCTACCGGATTCATCTCATGGACATGAGTAATGCCCTGGCTCGTACCTTGTACGGTACGAGTACCGGTACCGGTACTTGTACTGTGGTACAATACGGTACGGCGCACGGTACACGGTACCAGTACGTACCGGTACCAGGTACCGGTACCGTACTGGTACCGTACCTTCAGGGCACGCGCAGCGCGGAGGGGAAGCAAGAGACAGCAGCGGCAGAGGCGGTATCGGGCGGCGTGCGGGCGTCGGCAGTGCGCTGAGCGATGGCGGGCGGCATTCGCACGCGCTCTACGCCGGGCGCTGGCGCGAGCGCGAGCGAGCTAGGCGCAGAGCTGGGCCTCGGCGCGGTCGAGGTGAATAATGCCAGAGCGACGATCAAGGCGGTGCTGAAAAGCATTTCGTTGAGTCAATACTACAACGTGATCGTGATGAGGTACGGCACGCTCTCCGCTGTAGGCGGCTTACGCATGGTGATCTGTGGCGCGCCGGCGTTCCGATTGTTGGCCAGAGGGACAGGATCATCCGAGCCTTTACGGAGGTGGGGGCGGAGGCCGAGGGCGAACGTGAGGCGCGGCAGCTGATTGAGCGCGGGCTGGCCCCCGCTGGGATGATAGTGCTCAGGAGCCTTTGGCTGGATGAGGCATCCTGCTCGACGCTGACTGCGCTCCCAGAGGACTCGCGGTCGGCGACACCCTGAGCCTGGCGGGCTGCTCGGCTCTGACCAGCCTGCCGCGTAGCCTCAGCGTCGGCGGTCATCTCGATCTCGAGGGCTGCTGGGCCCTGCAAGAGCGGCACCGCGGCGACATGGGCGCCTTTTTCGAGCAGCTTTCGGCGGTGCTAGGGCCCAAGGCCGGGCTGTCTCTCTCGGGATGGGGTGCTGTCGAGCAAGTGCCCGATGGCTTTAGCGTCGGCGGCAACTTTGTTCTTGGCGAATGCTTGGCGCTGACCAGCCTGGGCGACGGCCTAAGCGTCGGCGGCGACCTCGGTCTCTCTGACTGCAGGGCCTTGACCAACCTGGGCGACGGCCTCAACGTGGACGGCCATCTCGAGCTCTACGGCTGTTCGGCCCTGCAAGAGCAGCACCGCGGCGACATGGTCGCCTTCCTTGCGCAGCTTTCGGCGGTGCTAGGGCCCAAGGCCGGGCTCTCCCTCGCTGGATGGAATGCTGTCGAGCAAGTGCCCGAAGGCTTTAGCGTCGGCGGCGACCTCATGATGTGGGGCTGCTTGGCCCTGGCCAGCCTGGGCGACGGTCTCAGCGTCGGCGGCGACCTCAATCTTCGGTTGTGCAATGCCCTGACCAGTCTGCCAGACAGCCTCAGCGTCGGCGGCGACGTCAATTGTCAATGGTGCACTGCGCTGACCAGCCTGGGCGACGACCTTAGCGTCAGCGGCCATCTCGATCTCTTTCACTGCTCGGTCCTGGCCAGCCTACCAGGTAGCCTCAGCGTCGGCGGCGTTCTCACTCTTACGGGCTGCTCGCTGGAGGATCGGTACCGCAGCGACATGGGCGCCTTCTTCGAGCAGCTTTCGGCGGTGCTGGGGCCCAATGCCGGGCTCTGTCTCGCGTGGTGGAATGCTGTCGAGCTAGTGCCCGATGGCTTTACCGTCGGTGGCCACCTCGATCTTTCCTCTTGCTCGTTCCTGACCAGTCTGCCAGACGGCCTCAGCGTTCGCGGTCATCTCGAGCTCGGGGGCTGCTCGGCCCTGACCGGCCTGCCAGACGGCCTCAGCGTCGGCGGTAGCCTCAGCCTGAAAGGCTGCTCGGCCCTGACCAGCCTGCCAGGCAGCCTCAGCGTCGGCGGTCATCTCGATCTTGGTTTTTGTTCGGCCCTGCAGGAGCGGCACCGCGGCGACATGGGCGCCTTCTTCGAGCAGCTTTCGGCGGCGTTGGGCGCAGAAGCCGGGCTCTCTCTCGCTGGGTGGGATGCTGTCGAGCTAGTGCCTGACAGCATTGCCGTCGGCGGCGACCTCAATCTTCAGGATTGCTCGGCCCTAACCAGCCTGGGCGACGGTCTGAGCGTCGGCGGTGACCTTGATCTTCGTAGGTGCTCGGCGCTGGCCAGCTTGGGCAACGGCCTCGGCGTCGGCGGGACCCTTGACCTCTGTGGCTGCTCGGCCCTGACCAGCCTGGGCGACGGCCTCAGCGTCGCCGGCAACTTCAGCTTAAAAGGCTGCTCGGCTCTGACCAGCCTGCCCGCGAGCCTGACAAAGTCAACGGCGACCTCGACCTGAGGGACTGCACGGAGCTCGCCACCGTGCCCGACGGGCTTTTTGTGAATGGGAGCTTGAGCTTGGCCTGCTGCACAGCTCTGACGGGCTTGCCGAAGAGCCTTCGCGTCAAAGGCTCGCTCGGCCTGCGTCAGTGCACGCGTTGGAGGCCCAGCACGTCGAGGACATGGAGGCCTTTCTGTTGGTGCTGCGGGAGATCATTGGGTCAAGTGGTGGTCTGGGGCTTGGCGAGTGGACAACCATCCGCGAGCTGCCTGACTGCTTCGCCGACTTTGGTGGTGAGTTGCAGCTGGACCTGTCCGGGTGCACCGCCCTCACTCGTCTTCCTGAGGGCATGCAAGTGCGTGGCAGTCTGTGTCTCCGTGGGTGCACAGCGCTACGTCGTCTGCCAGATGGCCTTCGAGTGGATGGCTCGCTTGACCTCGAGGACTGCACGTCGCTCACGAGTCTTCCAGTCGGTCTTTGGGTCTCTAATGGCCTCGACGTCACGCACTGCACTTCTCTTACAAGCCTGCCGGAGGACCTGCACGTCAGTGGAGACCTTTGGCTGGAGCGGTGCACGTCGCTAGAGAGTCTGCCAGCCAGCATTCTCGACTGGCCCGCAGACGAGCGCGGCAGGCCGCGCGACATCTACCTGGGCGGCTCGGGCTCTCGGTGGAGACGCTCGAGTGGCTTCGCGAGGCAGACGCGCCAGGTCTCCGTTTCCACATCGACCTTCGTCGGGGCGGCCAGTCTGAAGCGAGGCCTGGTTTTGCGAGCGCCGCAGAAGCCGCGGCGTTCTGGAGCAGCGAGGCTCAGTGGAGGCCGTGGCTGTGCCAACGGAGGCCGACGACGCGACGCTGGTGCGGTTCTTGTCGCGGCTGCGCGACGCCAAGGAGTTTGGCATCGCCGACGCGCAAGGCGCTCGCCAAGCGCGTGGTCAATGTGCTCGAGCTGCTCGCTGGCGACGACGAGTACGTGCGCGAGGAGCTGCTGCTGCGCATGGCCGACTCGCTGGACGCGTGCGGCGACAAGCCGGTGTGGGCGCTCAACCAGATGCACCTGGTCGTGGAGGTCGCCAAGGCCCGAGAGAGCGCCGAGCAGCTGCAGGACCTCGGGCGCAGGGTTGTGCGGCTCATGGTCGTGCACGAGCACGCCAAGCGCAAGGTCGACTCGCTTGCCTGGGTGGACGACGTCTGCGTGTATCTGCGCTTTGAGATCGACCTGCGCGAGGCGCTCGACCTGCCCGTGGCGGCCACGGCCATGATCTTCCCGAGCTACATCAACGTGACGGACGAGGATCTTGAGTCGGCCAAGGACGACGCGCTGGCCATCACGGACGCGCAGTTCGAGGCGTGGCTCGCCGAGTGGCCCGAGTGGCAGCGGCACGAGCGGCACCAAGTGGTCGCCGAGCTGAGATGGCAGGAGCTGGCCGAGATCAAGCGGCGGCAGAGCCTCCGCAAGCGCGCAAGCCGGCGCCTGAGCCAGTTGCTCAACCTGTCGGGAGACAAGATGTCCGACCCGGTCACGCTGGACGACGGCAAGAGCGTGTGGAGCTCGAGCGACCTGCTGCGGCACTGGGAGCGCACGGGGTTGGACCTGCACAACGCGCCGGTGTCCGTCGAGCAGCTGCGCAGCGACCTCAAGCGGGTCGTTGCCTGACCAAGCGAAAAGAAATGAAGAGCCTAGGAAACGTTTTGTCTGCTTGGCCGCCCAGCTCGGCGCCATCACCCAATCTACTGACCTTGAGCGACTGCCGCAAAACCACCTGGCCTCTCCGCGATCTCACGCCAGGCGGTTTGCGTCCACGTGGAGTCATTCAATGACCTTCATCGCAAGGCGTGATTAGTTGCGGCTAATCTGGCTGGCCCTGCCCTGCCTGCTGGCACCAAGTAGCACCAGAGCCTATCACTGAGCCCACTACCGAGCCAGCCACGAGCCAGCAACGCGCCAGGCGCGTTCGCTTCACGACAAGAGACAAGGAGGAAGAAGCGCGACGTTGGTGTCATTTACGAGTTCAACGACGCCGCTTTGCTTGACGATCGCCGCCGCTGGAAGCGCCTCGCGTACGCTTGCGGGCGGCAGGTGTCGTCTCCGAGGCTGAGGCCGCCGAAGCGCCAGCGTCGTCGGCAAGTCGTGGGGGTGCAAGGCCCTCAGGTGGCGCTTCAGGCTGTCAGCCCGTGCGAAGGTCTTGCCGCAGAGGTCGCACGAGTGCTCACGAAGTCCTTCGTGCACGGCCTTGATGTGCGTGCGAAGATGGCCAGCACCCGTAAATGTCTTGCCACAGAGCTCGCACGAGTGCTCGCGCAGCCCTTCGTGCACGGTCTTGACGTGCGTGCAAAGATCGTAAGCTTGAGCAAAGGCCTTGCCACAGAGATCGCACGAGTGCTCGCGCAGCCCTTCGTGCACGGCCTTGATGTGCTTCTGAAGGTTGCCAGCCTGCGTGAAGGCCTTGCCGCAGAGGTCGCATGAGTGCTCACGCAGCCCTTCGTGCACGGCCTTGATGTGCGTGCGAAGGCTGCCAGCCTGCGTGAAGGCCTTGCCGCAGAGGTCGCACGAGTGCTCGCGCAGGCCTTCGTGCACGGCCTTGATGTGCGTGCGAAGATGGCCAGCCTCCGTAAAGGCCTTACCGCACAGGTCGCACGAGTGCTCACGCAGGCCTTCGTGCAGGACCTTGATGTGCGTGCGAAGGCTGCCAGCCTGCGTGAAGGCCTTGCCGCACAAGTCGCACAAGTGCTCGCGCAGTCCTTCGTGCACGGCCTTCAGGTGCTGCTTGAGGTTGCTCGCCGACGCGAGCGTCTTACCACAGACCTCGCACTCGTACTCCCTCCTGCGGTCGGGGAGAGGGTTGATGCCCACCATCCTCTGCTGCGTCGGTGCTGCTGTCGGTGCTGCTGCTGCTGCTGCTGCTGCTGCTGCGCCGCTGCTGCTGCTGCTGCTGCTCCAACTGCTGCTGCTCCAACTGCTGCTGCTCTTCCTGCTGCTGCTCCTGCTGCCGCTCTCCGCTTTGGATCTTTTTTCTCTTGCTTCGGATCTTTTTTCTGAGATGATTGAAGATTACTTACGCCGAGTTAGACTGGTCGCGAGGTTAGACTAAGCAAGAGGACCTGGTCGCAGCGTCGAAACTGGTCGCGATCGCAGACGCAGAGGTGGTTGGCACCGAAGGACCCGTGGCAATGCTCGTTGAGCTGATAGTATCACGGCAAATCACAGCGGTGATGACCGGTTCGGCGAAAGCGGGCGGACAGATGGAGACGCCGCGGCGGCTGGCAGCCTGGTCGTCACGCCCCGTCGCGGTCGCATGCGCAGAAGTGGTTGGCGCCGGAGGACCCGTAGCAATGCTCGTTGAGCTAGTAGTATCACGGAAGGTCACAGCGGCGATGACCGTTTCGGCGTAGGCGGGCGAACGGGTCGGGACGTCGTGGCGGCAGGCAGCATGGTCGTCACGCCCCGTCGCGGTCGCATGCGCAGAAGTGGTTGGCGCCGGAGGACCCGTGGCAACGACCAGTCTTAACTCGGCGTAAGTAATCTTCAAGTCCCATGCTCGTTGAGCTAGTAGTATCACGGAAAATCACAGCGGCGATGACCGTTTCGGCGTAGGCGGGCGAACGGGTCGAGACGTCCTGGCGGCTGGTAGCCTGGTCGTCGAAGCCATGGGCGGTGTAGCAGCCCATCTTGTCGGCACGGAGCAGAGGCCAAGCGACGGCGCAGTAGCTCGGTGGCGCATGTCGGTCAGCGGCGGGTACGTTGGGGGGTGGTTGAATTCCCGGCGGCCGATGAACGTGGTAGCGCTGACCGAAGTGTTCGGTGCGCTGCGCGAGAGGGCGCGCCCGCGTCGATGGGCGGGCGCTGGCGCGCCCGCGCCGCTAGTACGGAGTGTCGCAGCCACTCGCGTCGTCCTCGGTGTCGTCGCCCGCGCTCTGGCCCTCCGTCGTTTTTTTTCTCGTCTGGTGGATTCCAAGATGCGTCGATCGAGGTCACTGTCAATCTTCAACGATTAGGTAGCGTGACATGGGGGTCTTAGTCACGTCATTTACGGCTGATCTCGTCCAGCTCTGCTGCAATCAAGCAGCACCAGAACACACTGCCGAGCCTACTGCCGAGCCAGCCACGAGCCAGCAACGCGCCAGGCGCGTCCGCGCTTCACGACAACCGACAAGGAGGAAGAAGCGCGACGTTGGTGTCATTTTGTTTGCGAGTTCAACGACGCCGCTTGCCTTGACGGTCGCAGCCGCTGGGAGCGCCTCGCGTACGCTTGGGAGCGGCAGATGTCGTCTCCGAGGCCGCGGTCGCAGAAGCGCCAGCGTCTGCAAGTCGCAGGGGGTGCAAAGCCCTCAGGTGGCGCTTCCGACTCGGTGAGGCCTCGCCGCAAAGATCGCAAGAATTCTCGCGCAGTCCTTCGTGCACAGAGCGAATGTGCTTCCGGAGATTGCCCGCTGCCGTGAAAACCTTGCCACAGAGCTTGCGCGAGAGCACGAGCTGCGCACCCGGGCCGTTCTAGGACACATGTCTGGCAAACGCGTCCTGCGTGGCGAGTTTCCTCCTTGGTCATTAGTTAGCACTCTCGGCCCATGGCGCTACCACTCGCCGACGTCGTGTCCAGCAAAGCCTGTGCCGCATGCGGCTCGAGCTCTTCGACATGAGGGCCTCTAGCTAGTGATTCTTCCGCAGCCGCTCCATGATCTTGGTCCGCGTCGCCTCTTTAACCTTGCACTTGTACAGAAAGAGACCGCGGAGCGTGCTATTGCTGGCCAGACCCTCCGCCAAGGCCGCTGCTGCAGCATCCACGTTCTTGTTCATGCTGAGTCTGAGCTCGCACAGCGCCGAGCTCTCAGATGCCAGGGCAACGGTGAGCGCGCGGCAGGTCGCAAGGCCAACGCGACAGCAGCTCAGATTGAGGCGACGGATCGTGCTGTTGCTGACCAGACCCTCCGCCAAGGCCGCTCCTGCAGCGTCATCCACGTTCCTGTTATGGCTGAGGTCAAGCTCGCACAGCGCCGCGCTTTCAGATGCGAGCGAAACGGCGAGCGCGCGGCAGATCACAAGACCAACGTCACAGTGGCGCAGACTGAGGCGACGGAGCGTGCTAGTGCTGGCCAGACCCTCCACCAAGGCCGCTCCTGCAGCGTCATCCATGTTCTTGTTGTCGCTGAGGTCGAGCTCGCACAGCGCCGCGCTTTCAGATGCGAGCGCAACGGCGGCGAGCGCGCAGCAGGTCGCAATGCCGACGCCGCAGCAGCGCAGATTGAGGCGACGGAGCGTGCTAGTGCTGGCCAGACCCTCCACCAAGGCCGCTCCTGCAGCGTCATCCATGTTCTTGTTGTCGCTGAGGTTAAGCTCCCACAGCGCCGAGCTCTCGGATGCCAGCGCAACGGCGAGCGCACGGCAGGTCGCAAGGCCAACGCTACAGCGGCTCAGATCAAGGCGGCGGAGCGTGTTGTTGCTTGCCAGACCCTCCGCCAAGGCTGCTCCTCCGGTGTCATCCATGTCAAAGTTGCCAGTGAGGTCGAGCTCGCAGAGTGCCGAACTCTCAGATGCCAGCGCCAAGCCGATCGCGCGGCAAGTCGCAACGCCGACGCTGCAGAAGCTCAGATTGAGACGGCGGAGCGTGCTATTGCTGGCCAGACTCTCCGTCAAGGCCGCTCCTCCGGCGTCCCACGTTCTTGTTATGGCCGAGGTGAAGCTCGCACAGCACTGAGCTTTCAAAGGCCAGTGCAATGCTGAGCGCGCGGCAGGTCGCAAGGCCGACGTCACAGATGCGCAGATCGAGGCGGCGGAGCGTGCTGTTGCTGGCCAGCCCTCCGTCAAGGCCGCTCCTGCAGCGTCATCCACGTTCTTGTTGCTCCAGAGGTCAAGCTCCCGCAGCGCCGAGCTCTCAGACGCCAACGCTAAGCCGAGCGCGCGGCAGGTCGCAATGCCGACGCTACAGAAGCTCAAATTTAGGCGGCGCAGCGTGCTGCTGCTGACCAGACCCTCCGCTAAGGCCGCTCCTGCAGCGTCATCCACGTTCCAGTTGCGAAGAGGTTCAGCTCGTTGACCGCCGAGCTCTCTGATGCGAGCGCAACGGCGAGCGCGCGGCAGGTCGCTATGCCGACGTCACAGTGGCTCAGATCGAGGAGACGGAGCGTGCTGTTCCTGGCCAGACTCTCCGCCACGAGCTCCGCCGAGAGCTCGCTCTCCCAACGGGGATAACTGAGCCTGAGCGCCTTCCAGCAGACGTTGTTGGCCTTGAGAGCTTCGCCGACGGCGGCAGTGACCGATTGGTCTACGTCACTCAAAGCGATCTCACTGCAGGCCTGCTGCGTGGCGAGCGCCTGCGTCACGCGGGCGCTGTCCGCCTTTGCTTCGCCACATAGCGACACGGCGAGCTTGCGCAGCCTGCTGCCTTGTCCCGTGAGGCTCGTGACGGCCGCGGGAAATACGGCTCGGATGGCCTGTGCCTCCCACAGCGAGCCGCACACAAGCGGGCCAACCAGCTCGGCGATGATCCCAAGCGGACCGTCGGGGATGGCGCGCCAGCTCGCGCGCGCTGTGCCAGTACCGCTGCCGCTGGACGTGCCGATGCTGCTGCCGCCGCCGTCCTGTCGCCGCTGCTTCTTGCGCTGCGCCTCCTCCGACATCTCCGTGTCCTCTGAGCTCCTCTCGATGCTCCTTCGGCTTCTGTTTTTGGTCATTGTCTGATAGTAGACGGGGCTCGCTCGGGGCCTTTTCCGGCCAGCAACGGGCGTTGATCAACGTGTTATTGGCAACGAGCCCACAGTTGGGGGGTATAATAGGAGTCTTTGCCAAGTGTTCATGCACGCGTCTGCTTAATCGTGTATTCCACCCTGCAAATGCGGATTTCACAGGGCAAATGACTCCCAACATACCCCCCTTCCAGTTTCTTTCTTCTGCCCGTTGCTGTTTGGAATTTTGCTCGTTGGTGTTTGTACAAAAATTCACACTACTCGTTGGTGTTTGTACAGATTCGGCCGCGAGCATTGCCGCTGTGGATTTTCTGGCCCTGTGATTGGTACGTTGATTTTGTGGGGACTGTGGAAGGTTCCCTTTCCGGAAAAAATTGGCTTTGCTCGTTGCTATTTGGAATTTTGCTCGTTCTCGGGACTGAGAGTCGAGAAGAGCGTCGCGTTTCGACCGCGAGGACATATGTCGGTTGAGCACCTGCCCGCGCGGAGCGCTTGCTGCGCGACGAGATTGCAACCGCTCTCTGGTGGAGAACACGAGGGAGAACAAGTCGGAGAACAAGGACCGCGGAGCGCACCACGAAGAGCACCACGAAGAGCACCACGGCAAGAATGGACGAGAGTTCGCAAGGAGTGCTTGGCCAAGAGGCGATGGCGGCTCGTGCTGCGCGTTCCGATGGCACCGCAGCCCCAGCCCACGCAGAGAAACCAGCCAGAACTCGGCTTGCGCAACCCCCCTCGCCGAATGATCCACCGCAACCGCACTACAACGTACCAGGGCACAGCGGCGCGTCACCGTACTACAGTGACTTGTCGCAGTACGGCGCAATGCCGTACTTTGGCATCCAACCGCGCTACAGCCCACCGCCGCGCAACGGCGGGGCGCTGTCTCACGATGCGTACTCTGGGCTGCAGTTCCAGAGCCAGCACGGTCAGCGGGTCCAGGAACTCGAGCAGCAAGTTCAAGAGCAGCACCGGCAGCAGCAGATCCAGCAGCAGCAGATTCAGCAGCTCCAGCTCCAGCTCCAGCTCCAGCAGCAGCAACATCAGCAGCAGCAGCAGCAGCAGCAACGGCAACAGCAGCAACAGCTACTCCAACAGTTTGAGCAGCACGTGCAGCAGCAACAGAGCCTTGTTGGACAGCTCAAGTTCCAACTTCAGCAGCAGGAACAGTCGGCGCAGCACCAGTACGGCCAGCAGCTGGGCCTGGGCCAGGGCCAGCAGCTGGGCCAGGGCCAGGGCCAGGGCCAGGGGCTGCGGCTGGGCCAGGAGCTGGGCCAGGGCCAGGGCCAGGGGCTGGGGCTGGGCCAGGAGCTGGGCCAGCAGCTGGGCCAGAGCCAGGAGCTGGGCCAGGAGCTGGGCCAGGGCCAGGGCCAGGGCCAGGGCCAGCAGCTGGGCCAGGGCCAGGGCCAGCAGGGCCAGGGCCAGGGCCAGGGCCAGCAGCTGGGCCAGGGCCAGGGCCAGCAGCTGGGCCAGGGCCAGGGCCAGGGGCTGGGCCAGGAGCTGAGCCAGGGCCAGCACCTGAGCCAGGGCCAGCAGATGGGCGGTCCGGCTACTCCGTGTCCTCGTTCGCCACCACTTTTCACGCAAGAGGAGCTGGAAGCAAGCGACTTCTCGCTTCCGCCCGATGTCGAGAGCGAGGACGACGAGGAGATGATGACGCCGAGACCAAGGCGTCTGCCGCGTCGAGCAAGCTGCTTTCACGGACTTGGAGTCCGCGCGCTCAACGGCTCTGAAACGTGGGGGGGGATGGGTGACGAGCAACGGAAGCTGGCAATCAGGACTGACGCAAGGGCTCATGGGATGGCGCTTTAAGTGCAGCGCACCCTCGTGCCCGTTTACCGCCACAGTCACAAAGCGCGCAGGCCTCTGGGTTTTGAAGGAGGGTACACACCAGCTGCATCCGCAGGAAGAGCCTCGCGCGGCCCTTCGTACTGGGCCGATGGGCGTGTTCGTACGAGGCGCAGAGGCTGCTCACATGAAGTGGAGCGAGGTCAGTACGCTTCTTGGGCAACGCCATGTGGACGCGTTCTCTCGCCTTACTCATGGGGAGCAGCGCTTTCTGCGGAGGCTTCATACCAGCACACGCAGCGGCCGCGAGTGCGTCAGCATTGACACGCCAGAAGCTCTGCGCGATGCGACGCGAGACTTCAAGAGAGCGGTGGACGCGGCCTACGAGCTCTACAAGGCTGCTGTTCAAGCTGTCGCGCACGAGTACAGTACCAACCAAGCCCTGCGAGAGAGCATTGACGCGCGCCTGCGCCGGCATCGATGGCTGGACGCTCTCCCAGCGTTGCCGATGACAGCAAAGATCGCGATATTCCAGAGCGACGTCTGCTTTGCCTTGAACAAGGAAGCCAGCGCCGAGCTTCGAGGTCAGTATGTCAGAGCCGGAGCAGCAAATCTGGTGTACCCGGCCATCATCCACGCTGGCCAGGCAGCCTTGGGCAGCGCACAGATTGACCGTGCGTCAGTCTTGTTCAGCACGATCTTCGGCTTGACCTCGTTCGTGCAAAGCGAGCTGTGCGCCCAAGCTCGCGAACAGATCATGACGGTCATGACGGGGCGGCACACGTCCTCCAGCTAGACGGCACCGTCGGATTTATGCAGTCTGGTCCAAGCCCAAGCTCAACGTGGCACCTGCTGCGCCTAGGCTCGGAGACGTCAGACAAGAGTTTCTTCACGTACGGCGCTGCCCTCGCCAACGGGGAGACCGCCCTGGGGTACTCTGACTGCGTCGCCGGTGTCGTGGGAGCCGCTCGAGAGATTCTGCGCGTGCTAGAACTAGACGGGGCCGGAGGAGTCGACGTCAAGCAGCATAGGGTCTCTGCCGTCCTTGGCGACGGAGCAGCTTCGATTCCGTCCGGAGCCTTTACCGCCCTTGGACGGCCGGCTGTGGTCAGCACGCCCGCCAACATTAAACACTTGGATGACGAAGAGCTTCCGCTGGCGCTGAGCAAGCTGCGGCACCTGACGTTACGAGGGCGCGACCAGATGCCAAGCCTGCTGCTGCTGCTCGGACTCGAGTCTGTTTGCCATGGGACAGCGAGCTCAATCATGGCGTGACGAGCTTTTGCTACGCAGGCTTGACCACTGCCGAGGAAGTCGCTAGCCTGCTTGAGCGTCTTCAGGGCGGCGTACGGCTCTCCTGTTCCATCCACGTGGACAGGCTGTTGCAGCAGGCAAAGTTCAAGAACGGCAAGGCCGCCAACAAGGCCGACAAGATCACCAATCAGGACCAACACGCGCCGCCAGACGGGCCTAAAGCGCCACTCAAGCCTCGGCCTGTGCTCGCGAGCAGCCAGAGGCAAGTCCACGAGTACATCAGCCGCATTCGAAAGGTGACCGTGGTTCCTTGGCAGAGCTAGCCTTCGCCTTGCTGCAAGCCTTCGTCATGTTGAACCCAGAGACGCGGAACCCTCGGTTCTGGAAGATGCTGCACCAATACGCGCCGACCGGAACCAACCCTTACTGGACAGCGTGCTCCTTCCCAGCCGGGGTATCGAACCATACCAACGGCATCGAGAGCAGCCACAGCCGGCTAAACCAGTACGCTGGAGGCAAAATCAAGCGCCATGACGTGTTCTTCAAGCTCCCACGGGCCTTGCAGACCGATGCGGCGCGAACACGCAAGGTCGGCGGGTCAACGGAGCCACGATGGAGAACGTCGGCCACGGTGGACCCGGAGGGCATCCATGATCGTCTTGGCTCGCCGCGAGATTGCATGCTGAACGGGGCGTGGACTAGGGCGGCTAGGATCATCAACGAGAGCTTTCGGAGGGTCGTCCAGGTCGTTGGAGCAAAGCCGCTTCACCAGAACCTTTTGCTCTTCTTCGTCAAAAACGCCGAGAACAACAAGGCCAGCCAGGACAAGGGCGTTTCCAGTGATCTGGTGGACGCAGCCATCGACACGACTCTGCTCGCCCTGTCAAGTTCGTCACCACTGGAGCCCAGCAGCGTGCTCTGCAGCAACGAACTGACATCTCGAGTGCCGGCGGCGAGGCGAACCAGGCACGCCAACACCTCGACGACGTCTTGTCGGTTTATGAAGCTGGAGCCATCGTGACGGTCACACAAGATCCTGGGCCGGCGTGATGTTCGGCTGCACGTGTTACGGGTTTTACAATTGGCTCGTTTGCCCGCACCTTCTCGCCGTCGCGTACATGACACGCGTCTTGCTGCCGCCCAGCGGCAAGCGGGTGCAGATCCATACCTTGCGAAGGTACACGGTTGCGCCGCTGCGGGAGCAGGTTCGCGGGATCTTCCCACGAGCTGCTACCTTGGTGCACGGGGCAGGCCTTTGGCGCCGTCCTTTGGCGTCATCAACACCAAGAAGTTTGACCCCACCTTCGGCAAGGCGCGCAAGCCAAAGGAGACTGCGGCGAGGGCCGCAACGGCCGCAGCCACGAAGAGCACCGCGGAGGTCATCACCGTGGAGACTACCGCCGCAAGGGAGCGCGTCGGCGAGGGCATCAGCAAACGCGCCAGCAGGAGCGAGAGCAAGCGCAAGGGCGTAGCTCTTGGTGCTCATCAACCACCGCGACGCCGGGCAAGAACGCAACTGCGTGCCGCGCCAGCAGCCGGCGCTCGAGAGAAAGTGCGAAAGATCATTGTGGGAGCCAGCACTGGAGCCGATGACGCGCAGACGGACGCGCGACCCAAGGACAGGCGTGACGCGCTCGACGAGCTACTTGAGACAGTGCGAACGTGCCCTGCTATTTCGGTCATGTACTGCCGAACACAAGATGAGACCAAGGTGAACATCGAACAGACGTTCCTCGAAACATCGACACCAACGCGCACCTGGAGTCTACGCTACTGTACGCCCAGCTCGATCTCTACCGATTCAAGCACAAGATCCCCAGCGAGCTTCTGGTGGTTGATCCGGCATTCGGCGGGTTCGTCTGGGACGAGTACCAAAGAGGCAACCAGGCCAAGGTCACGGGCGTGGCGCACAACCTCCTTGGCCGCTACATCGACGAGCGGGTGCAGCGCATCTTGATCCCGCACTGCTACTGTAGCCACTGGGCCTTGATCGACGTGCTGGTGGGCATCACCGACCTCACGGTCACTGTTCATAACTCGCTCAAGTCCCTGGGGCTGGGACCTGAGCGGAAGGAGATGTTCAACCTGCTCTTTGAATGCGTGTTCCCGACAAAGGGTATCGTGTGGACTACCGACGCAGCCTCCGCCGAACAGCCGAACCCCGACGACTGTGGGTTCCATGTCTCGCACAAGATCCGCCTGATCGTGTCTGGCATCGACCCTACCACGGACGAGGTGATCTCCAAGTGGCCCGGTTCACGCGAGCTCCGCAACCTCCTTGCGCAAGATTTGCTCGAGCTGCGGAGAATAACCCCGGCGAACAAAGAGCTTCATCAATACAGTCAGGCTATGGCTCGCAGCGTAAAAGAGACTCACGTAATCTAACATGAAAGCTTTGACCTCCAGCTAGCCGCGCGCGGGGCCGCGCTCGCGCACGCACCCGCCTTGGAACGCGAGAGCCCGAATTTGGGCACCACATGACGGGCCTTTTCGGGTTCTCATGACGGGCCTTTTCGGGACAGCAACGAGCGTTGATCAACGTGTTATTGGCAACGAGCCCACAGTTTGGGGGTATAGTAGGAGTCTTTGCCAAGTGTTCATGCACGCGCCTGCTTAATCATCTATCCACCCTGCAAATGTGGATTTCACCGGGCGAATGACTCCCAGCATCCCCTTCGAGTTTCTTTCTTCTGCCCGTTGCTATTTGATTTTTGCTCGTTGGTTTTACGACAAAAATTCACACTTCTCGTTGGTAAAACAAAGATTCGGCCGCAAGTACGTCCGCTGTGGTTTTTCTGGCCCTGTGATTGGTGCGTTGATTTTGTGGGGACTGTGGAAGGTTCCCTTTCCGGAAAAATTTGGCTTTGCTCGTTGCTATTCTAATTTTTGCTCGTTCTGGGACTGAGAGTAGAGAAGAGCGTCGCGTTTCGACCACGAGGACATATGTCGGTTGAGTACCTGCCCGCGGAGCGCTTGCTGCGCGACGAGGTTGCAACCGCTCTCTGGTGGAGAACAAGAGGGACAAACAAGAGGGAGAACAAGGACCGCGGAGCGCACCACGAAGCACACGAAGAGCACCACGGCAAGAATGGACAAGAGTTCGCAAGGAGTGCTTGGCCAAGAGGCGATGGCGGCTCGTGCCGCGCGTTCCGATGGACCCGCGGCCCAGGCCACGCAAGAAACCAACCAGGACTCGGCTTGCGCAACCCCCTCGCCGAATGATCCACCGCAACCGCACTACAACGTACCAGGGCACAGCGGCGCGTCACCGTACTACAGTGACTTGTCGCAGTACGGCGCAATGCCGTACTTTGGCATGCAGCCGCGCTACAGCCCACCGCCGCGCAAACGGCGGGGCGCTGTCTCACGATACGTCCTCTCGGCTGCAGTACCAGAGCCAGCACGGACAGCGGGTCCAGGAACTCGAGCAGCAAGTTCAAGAGCAACACCGGCAACAGCAGATCGGACAGGGCCCATCCGTACGTGTCCGGGCCCCATGCCAATTTGGACGTGGTCCGGGCGCACGCCCCCGCCTTTCCCAGCCCTAGCGCACTCCCCACGCCAGCCTTGGGCTGGCGTGGGGCCGCTACCGCCAGACACGCCGCGCACGGCGCTGGCCGCCGCCCCGGGCGTTCACGCGCTGGCCCCGCGCCGCCCGGAGCCGCTACCCCAACATCACGTGCAGGCGCGCCGCGCCCCCAACACGTGCTGTTGACCCGTTGGGCGCCATGCGCGCGCGCAAGCGTGAGCTCGACGACCAGGCGCTCAAGAGCGCCTATAGCGTCGCTCCCGCCTCTGCCTGACCGACCACCAGGTGGCCGCGTCCCTCGACTGGCTACAGCCAGGCCTCACTACTGGCGACGTCGACCTGCGGTACCTCGCTCCCGAGCGGTGCGTCGTGACCCGCCGGTTCCCGCCGCGTCTCAACTCCTCGGCCCTGGCGGATCCAAGATTCCCGGGCCGCGGTCGGGTGGCCAGCGACGCCGAGAACCATGCTCTGCGTGGTGGCACTGACGCCCTAGCGCGGCACCACGAGAAAAGCCCGGCTTTGTCACCGACACCGCCGGCGCGCGCCTCTTTGTTCTTCTGCTGACCAGCGACCTCTGGATGCACCCCGACCAATCGCCCGTGCCGTCCACGCCCCAGCTCCAGAACGCGGAATCCAGTGGCTCGTCTACCATGCCATCGCCACGGATCTCGCGGCGGCCCCCGACCGCGCGCCGTGGCCGGACCAGACCCGGCTCCACACACTCCATGATGGCGTGCGTGCAGGCCACCGGCACCTCCATGGTGCCCCGTTGGTCACCTTCCACCGCAACCACGTGTCGGCCATGGGCCCGGCTGTGTCGGCGCCCGTCCAGGCGATCATCGACACCGCCGTCGCGGATGGTCCGCGGCACCCGATGGGCCGTGTGCGCAACCCGAGCGCGAGCCGCCTCAACTGCGTTCGCCGCCGGCCCCCCGGAGGCCACGGTCGCGCCCATCGCGGTCGTGCCCAAGAGCACGCCCGGCCAGTACCGCCTCATCGAGGTCCTGTCCTTCGGCACACCGGACCAGCCGAGCAGCAACGACCGGATCTGCGCCATCCCCAAGAGGCGCAGCGCGGACATCACCACGGCCCTGCGTGCGGTCCGTCGGGTCCGCTATACCTTTCGTGACGAGCCGCTCGGTGCCTTCTTCGCGGACATCAAGAACGCGTACAAGAACCGCACCAGGCTCGCCCGCAGCACCGTGCTCCATGGAGCTGCTGGGCCGACCAGCCATACGATGCCGGCCTCCTGCAGTTCGGAGCGCGCCGCTGTTCTGTCGGCTTCAGGTCGCCCCGCAGGCGACCATCCATGCCGAGGTCGTGCGCGACGCCACAGGCCCTGCCAGGAGCCTCCGGAGTGCGCCGCACTACCGAGCTGATCGGCATTATTGACGACGCATGCTACGTTGCCAGCCTCAGCACCAGGTGGGTCTCCACGATGACCATGTCCATCCCAGCGCCCAGGCGGCGCAAGGCGATGGCTTGGGCCCAGCGCCTGATTGACTTCCCGACGATTACCAGGCGTGAGCTGATGCGCACCCTGGGGCCCGTCGCGTCCCTCTCAGCCGCACAGCCGTTCGGCAGGTCGCTCGGCGTGGCGCCGACACGCGCGCTACGTATCGCCTACGCGCCCGACGCGCCCGTCCGCATCGGCCGCGACCTCCGGGAGGAGGCTAGGTTAACCGCCTCCTCCTTCGCGATGCGCAGCCCGTGCCGGCGCTCACGCGCCTTACGACCCGCGCCCGCATCGTCCGCACGGCCAGCGATGCTAGCCGGGCCTGGCCTGGGTGCGGCGTGCCTCTCGCCCACCAAGGTTCTCGCAAGGTGCTGCATCCGTTACGCGGCTGCGAGCTAGCTCGTCGGCCAGGGCGCCGAGGATGTCCGAACACAGCAGGCGGAGATGACAGCCGCCCTGCTCGCAGCTTACCTGTGGTGCCCCCGCGGCGGCCACCCTGAGCGCCTCGTCGACACTCGCGCCGCCCGGCGACCATCACGATCAGCGCGCCCGGACAGCGTCTCGGGCCGGATCATGGTGCTCGCCGCGTACATCGCCAGGGAGGGGCTCTACCGTGTCGGCCAAGTCGCCCAGTTCATCCCGGGACATCCAGCGCCACCACGCACAGGGAGCGGCGCGCGCCGCTGGCACCGCTTCAGACCTGGAACCACGCCGCCCTCCTGTCGCCGCCCGCGCGTCGCACCTGCGCCGCAGCCGCCCGTAGCCGTCTCATGGCACGAGGATGACGTGGCCGCGGCACTGGCGCCCAGACCTTAGCAGCCGGGCTGCGCTGCGGCTCGCCCGACTCACTCACGGCTGCCGCCGGACGTGATCTCTCCCTGGCACGAGACGCAGGAGGCCCCGGGTCAGGCCGCTGCGGCGGGACGGACCGGGACCACCAGTACGCGCCCGTGACCCTGTAACGTGGGACCGGGCGAGGCGCGTGCGCCACGGCCCCCTCGCCAGGAGGTTTTAGCCCCGCTGAGCTTCGGTTCACCCAGCGCCCCGGAAGGCTGTCGCAGGGCTGAGCTTCGGCTCGCACCGCTAGCCCCAACAGAGGACGTGGCCGCGCTGAGCTCAGACTCGCCCCGTTCGCCCTCGGCAGTGGCCGTAAGTGGCATCACCCCGACCGTGCCACCACGGTGGCCGACAGGGGTGGCCGCTTTCCAGGCCCACGGCTGTACACCGCCGCCGGCACGGAGGACAAGACGCAATCACTGCCGAGAGACTCACGTAATAACACGAAAGCTTTGACCTCCAGCTAGCCGCGCGCGGGGCCGCGCTCGCACACGCGTTCGCCTTGGAACGCGAGAGCTCGAATTTGGGCACCACAATGACGACCAGGCAGCACGAAAACACACACGAGAGATGGCGCCGTGTGAAGGCGCTAGAAGAATTCGCTTGACGGGGACCGCCCAGTCTTGCTCGTGCAACCTCCACCGACCCGCCACGTGATTTTCAGCGCCATTCTCGGACCTCAAATATTTGAATTTTGTCAGAAAAACAACGAGCACAACTGTGTGAAATAACCCAATTTTTTCACTAAGTACAATATTGTACTTGACACACCTTGAGATATAGGCCCTGCTTCCCCGTATAAACTATTTGAAGTACAATATTGTACTTCAAATGTTGGTCACTCTGCTATTTGATAGACGAGAAAAGGAAACGATCGAACTCGAACGTGATCTGGATCTGACCGAATCTAACCGAAATGTCCGTTCAGATCTTGCCTGCAGAAGGCCTGGTTCTTTTCTTCCATTCTTTCATCATTTTTAAGATGGATGGCGGCGCGGTACGCGCAGAGCTACGCCAAGACCCGACACGCCAGGTTCCGCGGCTTGCAGGCCGCGAAGGCGTCGCGGCCTCGAAGGGCGCGGCGGGCAAGGTCAAGTCAATCAAGTCGGGGAAGAGGGAAGGGTAAAGGACCTCTTGCAATTAGTTGTCGCTCATTGGAACTCGCGGCAGTGCATGCCACTTGGCGAAACAGTCACTTTGCCCCATGCTGCACAGCGTCACGAGGCACCGCGAGCAGGAGGTGGTCGGACGCCTGCCACACATGCAGCACACGCCCCGCTCGAGCACGGGCCCGCCCGCAGCGGTCTTTTTTGCGTTGCCATCCTTGTCGAAAACCTGCTTCTGGCGCACAATGTGCTGCCCAGTGCGGCGCACCCACAACCCCTTGCGGGCAGTGTTGAAGAAGACCCTCTGTTGCTCCAGGTGGCGCGGGCGCTTGCTCATGATCTCCGTGTAGTCGAGCTCTACCGTCACCATAGCGTACGGTAGCACGCGCAGGAGGAGCGCTACTGCTGGCAGACCGTCCTCAACGGATATACGCCTGCTTGGTTCCCCTGTGATGTGACCACCGCCTCGGCCCCGGCAACGTCGCCCAAGACCGCGCGCGCGTTCAAACGCTCAAACGCAGGGCTTGCCACTATCTTTCGGCAGCCCTGCATGCGTTCCGAAGGTTAGATCTGACCTGACCATGGCGCGGGGCGCTTTCTCTGACCTGTTCAAGATCACCGTTTCACGTACAAATTTGTACGTGAATCAACCCTAGCTGCACCGATCGGAATCGTAAGTACAATATGTACGTGAAATAGCAAGGCGAAAGAAATAGGGATAAATTTGTCAATTTATCAACGAGTTCACTTCTAGCCGTTAAAACCGTCTGTAACTGTCAAGAGTTGGATTTTAACGGTCACTAACTGTAACTGTAACGGCCGGGGACTGCTCGTTGGTCGTGGCTCGTTGCCCGGACGGCGGTTCTCGGGCTAGCTCGGTACAGCACTTGGCAAGGAGAAGCGGTGCACCCCTGTAGAGGACGGAAGCTTTCACTGAGTGCTCGTCAGGATCTTCAACTCGACAGTCAATCAAAAGCCCCGGCCGGGACTGGGGACCAGGTTTGATTCGTGGTGAAAAAGCCGTGGCGGCCCAGCGCGCGCTCTTGTGCTTGGAGCGCAGCACGCAGGAACTGGACCTGCCCGCCACGCAAGCTCTTCCCGAGGCCATTTTCCTGCCTAAGCCGGCCTGAGTCTCATTGCCCGCTGCTGCTGCACAAGCTCCGCGGCAAAGCTGGGGCCCGGCGGGCGGACGCTATCGCTCTGCGAGGTGGCCTTCAGGACCAGCACGGGCTGCATTGTGCCGCTTCAGGCGCCAGCCGCTTCTGGGGACGGCAACGAGCAAGAGCTCCTCGCAGTCGCGGACGGCGACGGGGCAACATGCCGACATGCGTGCGCTGCGCAGAGGCAAACTCGGGCAGTTCGCTACAGCAGTGGCTCAAGGCAGCCCTGGAGCTCGAGGCAGCCCTGGAGCTCGAGGCAGCCCTGGAGCTCGAGTCGGCCGAGGAGAGCGCCAAGTTGGACCTCACCCCGCTCGGAACCTTCAACATCACGGGCGCGGTCGTCCTCTTGGACGGCCAGCCGCTCGGCGAGGTGGCACGTGGAGCACGACTCGACGCCGGCAGCGCCTTCACGCTGCTGGGAGATCTGCAATCTCTTGCTGCGAGCTTTGACGTCTGAAATAATCTTGTTGCCTCTCCTTCGCCCGGCACCGGTTCCGCAATGGTTCTGATTCATTTCTTGCGATTTAATACATAGGGATTTAAGCATACAGATAGGAAGAACGCCTAAGACTCAGTAGGACTGGGGCCCTGCTGTAGAGGAAGCTTTGAAAGCTTCCTGACATGGGCTGGTGATCACCAATGATCGCAGCAGCTTCTACACTGCTGCACGAGGAGGAGGCGCCGCGGGGCAGCACATGGTCTGGAGCAAGGCGTGGGCGACACCGGCTTTCCCGCCGCCCTCGCCTGAAGACGCTAGCGGTGAAGCCTTCTCGGTCGACTCACGGACGGTACAGATGCTGGACGGCCGCGCCGACCCCGTGCACGTCATGCCCAGTGGCGACGGTCATGGGGGCCGTCCTGATGGACACGGCGCAGATGCGACGCTACCATGGTTGAAGGGGCGCGTGACCTTCACCATGGCGCGCATGCCCGCGTCCAGCGCCACGCCGAGCCACGCAGGTCGCTGTAGCAGGAAGCACCAAGCCGCTCGAGCGCCGACCTTCGGCGCCGACCTGCCGCGCAACGCGGCGCCGAAGGCTCTTGTCGCGGCGCACCCCTGTCTGTCGATGCGGACCCGGGCAGCTCGTCTCGGCCTTCGGTCGGTCGTCCCGGCGGCTCGGAAACTTGCTGGCCCACCTGGCGCAATCTGTCTAAGGCCAACCGGTACCTGGAAATCCGGTGGCGCACGCTTGGACTCCGCGTTGGGCTGCACGCCGCGGGAACTGAGGCTTGCTTGGCCCAGCGGCACCAGCGTGCAGCTCAAGCGGCGCTGCGCCTCGAGAGGCGCAGCGCTCAGAGTGCACCAGTATCCGTCCTTGACAGACCGGCAACACGTACGTTCACGCTCAATCAAAAGGAAGTAAAAGGAGCAAGCGCCGAAACCGAGCTCGACAGCTGCAGCACCCGCCTCGTTGCCATTCAGCAGCCCCGCTCTGGGCAAACTCTACGGCCAGCGGGGGGTGAGCTCGCAGGGCTGTTCAAGTTGAACGTCTCCAGCGGCCGCGAAGGAGGATTGCGCAGCAGCAGCGCTGGTGCCAGCGGGTTGCATTCGGTGCTTGCTTGCCAAGCCGCAGCGGAACAAAGCAGAGGCCTCGGCTTTCGTTTCAGGAAGTAGTGCCCGAACCTTTGCCCTCGAATGCGAGCGGGTTTTTGGGCGCGAGGACAAGGTCCAGCTCCTTGGCAACCCGGTCGTGCTGCCGCAGGCACCAATAGCGCTACTCTCTCTCGAAAAGTATCCATTGGTGGGTTTACCAAGCCCTCGCTCAAAAGCCCCGCCTCGGCTGGTGGCGCTGGTCATGCCGGCAAGGCCTGTGCCGCGTGCGGCTCGCGCCTTTCGACAAGAGTCTCTAGCTAGCGATCCTTCGACAGGAGCTCGCCGATCTTGCTCTGCATCTCCTCGCCCACGTTGCAATAGATCAGATTAAGACAACAAAGCGTGCTGTTGCTGGTCAGGCCCTTTGCCAATGCCGCTCCTGCAGCGTCATCCACGTTCGTGTTGTTGCTGAGGTTAAGCTCGCACAGCCGAGCTCTCACACGCCAGTGCTAAGCCGAGCGCGCGGCAGGTCGCAATGCCAACGCCACATTCGATCAGAATGAGGCGTTGGAGCGTGCTGTTGCAGTTAGAGTACAGGGTGACGACACAAGCCGCAAGAAGGAGGACAGGAGTCCGGCCGGTTCACGGCCATGGAGCCGTGAACGGCTAGGCGCGTGTCCTCGTTCGCAGCGTCGCGCACGCTCAATCCACGGCACCACGCGGCTACGATTGTTGCGTGTGCCCAATTCTCGGCAAGTGGAGATCCACTGAACAGGGTCCAAGCAGGAGTGACTGCTTGGCTCTTGCAGTGGTCAAGCTAGCTGAGAGTAATCCTCCAATACACAAGCGGTCTCGATCCAGTCTTGCCCGTCTTCGGTTGCGCCGCTTGGCGCTGCCGGAGGACAATTTCTGTTGGTAGCGGAAGACAGGTGCGCAGCTGCGAGCACATGCAGAGCATCTGCAAGGATGGCAAGCAACGACAGTGACGAGGAAGAGACCCTTCTCCTTCTCAAGAGGTCGAGGAGGTAGTCGAGACCGAGGGGGCTGGTGCGGGCGACGAGAACGACTTTGACATAGACGAAACGGTCAGGCGCGTCGGCTTGGCCGTCAAGGAGCAGCTGGATGGAATGCTCGTGACGATCCAGGACGACGTCGAGAGGATCGCCAAGAGCGAGGTGCGTAAGAGCACGGCCAAAGCGATCGCGAGCTTGAGCTCCACACAGGGCTTGGTCGAGAAGATTGTCGAGGAGCAGATCACCGTCCTCAAGGCAGAGTTCAACGAGCTGATGAAGGAGGCCTTGAACATCATCAAGGACAACAACCAGAGCTACACCGACTTGATGGTGGAGGTGAAGGCCTCAATGGAAGAAGTACGAGGACTGCGCGCCGATGCGGCGGCAGCAAGAAGCACTGCTGAGGCAGCGGTGCTCAGCTAGAGAGGCGCTGGTGCTGAGCGCCGAGGCGGCGGCAGCACGTGGTGGGCTCGGTGTGGCCGGAGAGGTGCACCACGACCCCGTGACCAGTCGGCGTAGCGCAGGGACGCTACAGGAAAGCGCGAAGGCGCTGGGTGCAGCTGAAGCAGCTGACCTTGAAGACCACGCGGTAGCAGCCAAGCTCCGGGTCGTCACGAACAAAGAGTGGGCTGACATGGCTGCCAAGATCAAGATGCCGAAGCTCCCGGCCAGCGGCAACCTGGCAGCTTGGCGCGGCGGCATCATCGAGACGTTCTGTTCGTCTCGTGATGTTTGGGCTTGGCCCCGAGGATGTCGAGCGCCTCTTGTTCCAGATGAGCCGGAACTCTGTCCACTACACCTTGGATGGGATCATCAACGAGGCCCTTGGGACCGCAACGAGTGATGACCAGGCGCTGAGGTCCCTCATCGAGAATTACCTCACCAGCAACGCAGCAGGGCAGTGCGAGACAAGCTACACGGTGTGGACCGTCTGCGAGGCCTCTTCGAGCACCTAAAGAAGGTGACGCGTCCGAGCAAGGCTGCTGCGATGGAGAAGCTGTCTACTGCCAGGATGATCAACGGCACGAGGACTACCGAGGAGGAAGCTTGCGCCTTCTTGGATCGCTTTGAGCAGGACCTACTGACGTTCTACTCGAACGGCCAGGACGAGATCACGGACCGCAGCGCAACAGAGCTGCTGGTAGCAGCCATGTTGCGATCTGGCATGAGCGAGCTTGCAAGAGTCGTGAACAATGAGCTGGGTCGACGCGGAAATCAGTACGGGCTGCAAGACGCCAGAGGCACTGCTATTCGAGGTGCGAGCGCGACAGCGTCAGAGCAACTATCTGAGTCTCAACGCAGCAGTAGGCAGTGATATGCAGCCAAGGCTGAGAGGGCGCAAGCCTCCGAGGTGGCTGAGCGACCCAATGTGCAGGCATCACAGCGGGATGAGTGAGACGGCTGGCACAGCCCCAGCTGACTGCAACGACGAAAAGGAGGACGCGGCACACAAGGTAGCGAGAGGTACGACACCAACGCCCAGAACGCCAACGCGGCCATCTTCACGGAGTACGACTTTGAAGACATGGCCCCTGAGCTCAGGAGCGCCATCCTGGACGAGCTCGGCGTGGTTCACCTGAACACGGTGACGATAGAGGGGCAGCCAGAGACCCTCGAGAACAAGGCGCTGACCGCATACGGGCCGGCGACGGAGCAGGCGGCGCCTCTGGCGGAGAGTCAGACGGCGCGCCTTGTCGCAGCGGGACAGGCGGCGCCTCTGGCGGAGAGTCAGACGGCGCGCCTTGTCGCGGCGGAACAGGCGGCGCCTCTGGCGAGAGAGTCAGACGGCGCGCCTTGTCGCGGCAGACCAGGCGACGCCTCTGGCGGAGAGTCAGACGGCGCGCCTTGTCGCAGCGGAGCAGGCGGCGCCTCTGGCGAAGAGTCAGACGGCGCGCCTTGTCGCGGCGGAACAGGCGGCGCCTGGCGGAGAGTCAGACGGCGCGCCTTGTCGCAGCGGGACAGGCGGCGCCTCTGGCGGGAGAGTCAGACGGCGCGCCTTGTCGCGGCGGAACAGGCGGCGCCTCTGGCGGAGAGTCAGACGGCGCGCCTTGTCGCGGCAGACCAGGCGACGCCTCTGGCGGAGAGCCAGACGGCGCGCCTTGTCGCAGCGGAGCAGGCGGCGCCTCTGGCGAAGAGTCAGACGGCGCGCCTTGTCGCGGCGGAACAGGCGGCGCCTCTGGCGGAGAGTCAGACGGCGCGCCTTGTCGCGGCAGACCAGGCGACGCCTCTGGCGGAGAGTCAGACGGCGCGCCTTGTCGCAGCGGAGCAGGCGGCGCCTCTGGGCGGAGAGTCGGACGGCGCGCCTTGTCGCAGCGGGACAGGCGGCGCCTCTGGCGGAGAGTCAGACGGCGCGCCTTGTCGCGGCAGAACAGGCGGCGCCTCTGGCGGAGAGTCAGACGGCGCGCCTTGTCGCGACGAATTAGGCGGCGCCCCTGACGGAGAGTCGGACGACGCCCCTTATCGCGTCGGAACAGGCAGGGCCTCTTACGGAGAGGCAAGCAGCGTGCCTGGGCACAAGGGAGGCAAAATCATGCGCAC
The DNA here is from genome assembly GCA_022244645.1 of Thraustochytrium striatum. NCBI lineage: Eukaryota > Bigyra > Thraustochytrida > Thraustochytriidae > Thraustochytrium > Thraustochytrium striatum. The sequence continues at coordinate 55,978 of JACDIV010000120.1, read as the reverse complement.
CTTCAAACGGCTCTCGCCTCGCCTGGTACGGGCGCCTGGAAGTGTGACTGTCGGGGGCGCTGGTGTGCTCGCGAAGAAGAGAGAGAGAGAAAAGAGAGAGAGAGAGACCGGCAGCTGGCTCGAAGATTGATAGCCAAGCTTTGTCGTCAAGACGCGAGTTAGAGTAGGGTGACGACACAAGCCGCAAGAAGGAGGACAGGAGTCCGGCCGGTTCACGGCCATGGAGCCGTGAACGGCTAGGCGCGTGTCCTCGGTTCGCAGCGTCGCGCACGCTCAATCCACGGCACCACGCGGCTACGATTGTTGCGTGTGCCCAATTCTCGGCAAGTGGAGATGAACAGGGTCCAAGCAGGAGTGACTGCTTGGCTCCTCTTGCAGTGGTCAAGCTAGCTGAGTAATCCTCCAATACACAAGCGGTCTCGATCCAGTCTTGCCCGTCTTCATCCGGTTGCGCCGCTTGGCGCTGCCGGAGGACAATTTCTGTTGTTGCTGGCCAGACCTTCCGCCAAGGCCGCTCCTCCGGCGTCGCCTACGTCTTCGTTCCAGTATATCTCAAGCTCGCACAGCACCGAGCTCTTAAATGCCAGCGCCAAACCGAGTGCGCGGAGGTCGCAATGCCGACGCCACAGCCGATCAGTTTGAGGCGTTGCAGCGGCTGTTGCTGGCCAGACCCTCCGCCAAGGCCGCTCCTGCAGCGTCGCCCCATGTCCAAGTTGCCAGTGAGGTCGAGCTCCCGCAGCGCCGAGCTCTCAGACGCCAGCGCTAAGCCGAGCGCGCGGCAGGTCGCAAGGCCAACGTCGCAGTGGCTCAGACCGAGGCGGCGGAGCGTGCTGTTGCTGGCCAGACCTCCGCCAAAGCCGCTTCTCCGGCGTCTCCCACGATCCAGTTTTTGATGCGGAGACCTCCAGCGGTGTCTGCTCTCGAAGCACGTCGCGCAGCACCTCCACGGACGGCTCTAGATCCAGCTCAAGCTCTTCCGTGAACTTGATCTCAAGATGGCGAAGCGTGCGGCTGCCCTTGACACCGTCCACCAGGCCCTTGACAATGTACCCATCGTGTTCGGCGATGTAGCCGTCCAAGTGGAACTCACGAAGCGAAGTGCCAGGTCCGCGAAGCGCGTTCCCGATCGCCTGGCAGCAATCGTCGTCCAAGTCGCCTTGGATCTTGAGCTTCTGCAGCACGTGGTTGTGCTGGAGGCCCTCGAACAGCACCGCGGATACTTCCTCCGCGACGAAGTTCACGAGCGTGAGCGCCTTCCAGCAGACGTTGTTGGTTGAGAGCTTCGCCGACGGCGGCAGAGGTCGATTTGCGTAAATTGGACAAAATGATCTCATTGCAGGCCTGCTGCGTGGCGAGCGCATGCGTCACGCGAGCGCTGTCGGCATCTGCTTCTCCACAAAGCGCCAAGGCGAGATTGCGCAGGCTGCCGTCGTGCCAAAAGAACTCGACCTTGAGGATCGCGAGGGCCGCGGGCAGCACGGCTTGGATCGCCTGCGCCTCCGACAGCGTGCCGCACCTCGGGCCAGCCAACTCGGCGATGATCCCAAGCGGACCGTCGGGGATGGCGCGCCAGCTCGCGCGCGCTGTGCCAGTGCCGCTGCCGCTGGGCAAGGTTCCGCCGCTGCCGCCGCCGCCGTCCTGCCGCCGCTGCTTCTCGCGCTGCGCCTCCTCCGACATCTCCGTGTCCTCTGTGCTCCGCTTGCTTCTTCGGCTTCTGTTTTTGGTCATTGTCTGAAAGCAATGACGTCAATGACGTGACATGGGGTGCACAATGTCACGTCTTCTCACCTGTGCTTGCGATGGCACGCGCCACAGGTATGGGCGGCAGGCGGAGGAAGGCCGTCTCGCGCGACGCTGCTGCTGCTGCTGCTGCTGCTGCTGCTGGCGGTGCTGCTACTCCTGCTGGCGACGATGCTGCTCGGCGAGCCGAGAGCGAATGTGGCCAACGTCATCCAAAATGGGCTGGTGATCACCAATGATCGCGCAGCAGCTTCTACACTGCTGCACGAGGAGGAGGCGCCGCGGGAGCAGCACATGGTCTGAAGCAAGGGTGGGCGACACCGGCTTTCCCGCCGCCCTCGCCTGAAGACGCTAGCGGTGAAGCCTTCTCGGTCGACTCACGGACGGTACAGATGCTGGACGGCCGCGCCGACCCCGTGCACGTCATGCCCAGTGGCGACGAGTTCATGGGGGCCGTCCTGATGGACACGGCGCAGATGCGACGCTACCATGGTTGAAGGGGCGTGACCTTCACCATGGCGCGCATGCCCGCGTCCAGCGCCACGCCGAGCCACGCAGGTCGCTGGAGCAGGAAGCACCAAGCCGCTCGAGCGCCGACCTTCGGCGCCGACCTGCCGCGCAACGCGGCGCCGAAGGCTCTTGTCGCGGCGCACCCCTGTCTGTCGATGCGGACCCGGGCAGCTCGTCTCGGCCTTCGGTTGGTCGTCCCGGCGGCTCGGAAACTTGCTGGCCCACCTCGAGCGATTATAAAATGATCTTCAATTTTAAGTAGATGATCGTAATTAAGCTCACACATGACCAACCCGGTCTACGTGGGCTTTAGCGAGTCGCCGAGATCTCCATCGACCACAACCTGTACATCAAGGGCGACTTTGCGTACATGACCAACTACCAGACGGCCTGCGCATCAACCACCTCGGCAACCTCTACGACGGACCAACCAGCGCTCGCAGCTCGCCGAGATCGGCTACTTTGACACCGACCTGGTCAAGATTGACAAGGGCTTCTTCGCCACCGGCGCGTGGTCCAGCTACATCTACTTTCCCTCGGGCAACATCGTCACCCTCGACAAGTTCAACGGCCTCTTCGCCTTCACGTTCAACGACCCGGGCGTCTACACGATGCACCCGACCGGTCGCCGACGACGCGCCCGTCCTCCTCGCCCACGTACACGGGCCAGACCGACGCGCCCTCCTCCTCGCCCACGTACACGGGCCAGACCGACGCGCCCTCCTCGGCGCCGACGTCCGCGCCGACGTCCCGCTGACGTCCGCCCCTTCGGGCGCCAGCACCGGGCCCGAGGCCTCGAGCAGCGCGCCGGTGATCGGCGTGGCGGTGACCCTCGCCTTGCTCCTCGCCAGCATGGTCTACTTTAAGATCGTCGAGCCGCGCGAGAAGGCCAAGGCGGTGGGCGACGAGCTCGCGGCCTAGAGCTAGCCATGCCGTACCCACCCACGCAACCATGTTGTTTTGTTCTACCGTAGCAACCTCTTGTCGACCTCCAGCCAGCCATCTGTCTCCATTCTCATCGCCACCTCGACAAGCAGCTCGACCAGCAGCTCGACCAGCAGCTCGACCAGCTGCTCGACCAGCTCGACCAGCTTGCCGTAGTCCTTCAGCGTCGACGGATCGGATTCGACCGGCGCGCGCGCAGCAGCCAGCGCTGTCGAGCTCGATGACATCGGCGGCCGCGATGGTTGTTGGCAGCGGCGTCGGTGGCGCGTTGTGGTGGCGTCACAAGTCTCAGAGCGGGCGGTCCGTGCCGCTGCCACCGGTGGGCTCGCTCAATGGCCGCACTGCCTTTGTCACCGGCGGCACAAGCGGGCTCGGCCTGGCCTTGGTGCGCCTGTTGCACGCGAATGGGCGCGGGTGGCCTTCTCGGGGCGCTCCGAGGAGCGGCTTGCTGCCGTGGTGCGGAGCTTCCTGGCACGGTGCCGGTTCGTCTCGATCTGCGCGACGCCGCTGCCGTTGTGGAGTGCGCGCAGTCGGTGGCCACGCAGCTCGGGCCAGCGCGAGTCGATATGCTGTTTCTCAACGCGGGGGCGACCTACAGTGGCGGCTGGCAGCGCTCCGGCTCCCGCTGCCCCTGCCGCGGGCTGGGCCGAGGCAGACGAGCTGTTCCGATCCAACTTTCTGGGGCACATGCTGCTGACGCTGTGCCTCCTGCGCTCAAGTAAAGACCCGCAGCCGCTGCAGCAGCTGTCCGCTGGCGAGTCGAGCACCGTTGTGCTCGTGGGGAGCGCGCTCATGTGGCGCGCGCTGACCGCAAGCAACTGCAACAAGGTCAACTTTTGCCCGCCGCAGATGGGCCGCTCGGGGCTCGCGGCGCTGGACGCCTACGCACCAGCAAGATGGCGATGGCGCTCTTCGCCGCAGAGCTCGAGCGCCGTGTGCCCGGCGTGCGGGCGCGTGTGCTGCTTCCTGGCATGGTGGCCTCCTCGCTCGGCGTCCCCGAAGCGCACCGCGCCGACCTGCACAACACGGGGCACCGCAACGTTACCTGGCGTCGCTTTGACGCGCAAGAAGCCGCTCGCTACGCACTCGGCGCCGCCGCGCTGAGCCTGCAGGAAGGCGCGCGTCTTGGCCCCGTACTGGGTGCCTGGAGGCATGCTAGGAAGCAGCTTGCCCAGGGTCGCGGCGCTCTGGCTCGCCGAGAACGCGCAACGCTTCACTGCGCGGGGCGGGGCGCTGTTCTCGTGGCCAGATCCCGAGGTGGGCCAGACCGAGCGCGAGGCGGCGTGGGCGGCCTGGATCACGTGCCTGCGCCCATACTTGGATGATCCCGACCTCAAAGCGCTGTCGTGAGTGACAGAGGCAAGCTGTCGAGGCCCAGGCCCGAGCCGGCCAGAGTTGTCGCTGGACGAGCTGAAGAACCAGTCTGCCCTTCTGCACGGGCAGCGCCACTTGCAGCCGGGGCGCGAGTGCGCCAGCGCACAGCATAGCAGCCAGCCAGACGCAAAAGGCGCCCTGGACGCGCCGGTTCCACCATTCCAACGCGGTGTCGTTTCAACCCAGAACTGACTTGCGCTGCGCCCAGTTGCTGTCGCGAGACACGGAGGCTGGTCGAAGGTGCGTCTGCTTCGCAGCGCAGCCAGGCCGTCAGTCGGGGGCAGTGCTTTGTGCGAGCCGCCCGACTTGCGTCATCTCCCAGCTGCTGTCGCTTATGCAGGCGAGACACGGAGGCTGGTCCAAGGTGAGCTCCAGGTTGGATTCTTTCTCCGCCTCGGTCGTTCCAACCCAGGAATGACTTGTGCCGTCCCGACTTGCTGTCGCGAGACACGGAGGCTGGTCGAAGGTTCGACTTTTCCGCAGCGCAGCGAGGCCGTCGATCGCCGCCCGACTTGCGTCATCTCCCAGCTGTCGCTGATGCAGGCGAGACACGGAGGCTGCTTGGCTCTTCGTGCAAGCCGCCTGACTTGCGTCATCTCCAGCTGCTGTCGCTGGCGAGACACGGAGGCCGGTCGAGAGTTCTTTTTGGTGGGTGGGGGGCGGGCAAGCAGGCCCAGGATCGATCGACAGGGACCTGGTCTGCTGGTTCACAGTCGGGGCACAGGCCAGACAAGCCCGATGGGTGGCTCTGTTGTCATCTCATGCCCGATCTGCCGCGAAAGGCGCACGGTGTTTGCGCCACCGTCGCACAGCTGGCGGTCGCTCTGCACTTGTTTCTTGACAGCTCAGAATGGCTGTTTGAAAGCAAGTCCAACAGGTCGGCCTGGTGTGCGTTTCCTCTTTCGCCTGCGTGCTCGATCTTCTTCTTGCTGTTGTTGTTCTTCAAGTTGTTGCGAATGCGCAAGCGCGCTCTGCTAGCGCTGGATGAAACGACACCATCGGGGGAGCGATGCTCACGGCAACCCAGAATGGTATCGTTTCATCCTCTGCTGAAGATGCAAGTTGTGGCACCCATGGCAGGCTGCAACTGCGCTCGCTGGGTGGGTAGGACGGGCCTCTTGTGATCGAGGTGCAGAACCAGAACAGCAGCAGCCAGAAGCAACAGACCAAGAGCGAGGACTGGGAACGACATCATGCACGGACGCATTGCCGTGGCCTTGGCCGCCTTTGCAGCGCTGGTCGCATCGGCAGTGGGCGGCTCAGTGACTACGGGCGGCCAGGTCATACAACTTGGTTGCTTTGGACTCCGACGTCATCCGGAACTGGGGATCTGTGCCGGAGAACAAGGTCTCGGCTGTGTTTGTCAAGTGGGGACGTCAGGACCAGGGCGGGATTTCGCTCTCATTCCAGGATCCTGGTCGGCCCAATTTGGACCACGTATACGCTGCAGACCTTGATGAACAACAACAACCAGTGGCTGCTGCACAGCGACCCGCACACCACGACGGCAACGGAGCGGGTGATCTTCGACTGCCTGTTTTCCACTGTCATGGCAGCCTCTCGGTGATGTTCTTTTGGTGCGACAGCTGCGTCGACGGCCAGTACCGCACCTGCGATCGGATCAACCGCCAGTCATCCTGCACCAACTGCGGCCCTGGCAAGTACAACCCGAGCTGGAGCGACGGCCCGAACTCCTGTCTCGCCTGTGCCGCCGGCGAGTACCAGCCCAACAGCCGCAGCACGCAATGCTATGACTGCAGCGCGGGCACCTACTCGGCCGACGCAGGCTCTGCATCCTGCACGTTGTGTCCTGCCGGCAAGTACCAGCCCAAACGCAGGTCAGAGCAGCTGCCCGGACTGCCCCATGGGCAAGTACAGTTCCAGCTCCGGAAGCACGTCGTGCGCTTCGTGCCAGCCCGGCTACGTCCAGCCGAACGCCGGGCAGACAGGCTGCGTGGCGTGCGAGCCTGGGACGTGGGAAGGCTATGTAGGCATGAGGTTCTGCGAAATTTGCCCAGCGGCACGGCCAGCGGCACGGCCGCAAGCTCGTGCTCGCCCTGCGGGCCGGGTTGGTACGCCGACGGAGCGCAGTTCGTCCTGCACGCAGTGCCCGGCTGGCCATCAGTGCCCGCAGCGCACCGTGGACGGCCAACTTCGCGGTGCTGAGGAGCCTACCATGTGCCCGGCCAACACTTTCGCCGCTACTGGTGCTGGCTCGTGCACGCCGTGCCCGAGCGGCAAGTTCTCTGCGCCGGGCTCGAGCGTCTGCATTGACACCTGCCCGAGTTCAAGACGGGCGTGAGTTGCGACGGCGACGCCATTTGCCTCAACAACGACGGCGACCAGTGCAACCTTGGTCGTGCTACGGCCCGCAGCCGGACGACGGGCCTGTGGCAGCTGTGGCCCCGGCCGCGCGGGGCCATCTGCGAGCACAAGGTCTGCCGCAATGCCGCGCTGGCCAGCAGCTCGGCAGTGATGCAGTCGTGGGACAAGGCGCCGCGACTTTGACTGGGCCCTGTACGAGCCCGAGCAGGTCCAGATGACCCAAAAGCTCGTGCGTGCGTCCATCGGCGCACAGGCTACCGTCGGCGTCCAGTTTGCGTACCGGCCTGTGGCGCCCGAGATCGCCTTCTTCCAGCTGCGCAAGGGCAACTCGCTCACCTCCTTAAGCTGGACGCTCCGGTGGACTGCGACACGGCCGAGCCGGCCAGCTCGGACATCGCCAGCCTCGACGCCGGCCTCAACGTCGGTGACGAGGTCGACCTCTGCCTCGTCGGCACCTGGAAGGAGGCCGAGGGGCGCCAAGTACCCGCCCGCAGTCTGGGGCGACCCGTCGGGTGTGCAGAGCGCCGGCCTCAAGGCCACGCCCGAGTGGTGCGGCCAGCTCCGCGTCGAGTTCCAGGCGCAGGTGGACGTCGTGCTGACCGACCTCAGCGGCACGCCCATCAGCAACGCAGAGGTTGTGCTCAAGGTGGTTGGCCAGTCGTCCGCCATGCCGACGATGACGACGCCGGGGAACGGCAAGATCTCGGCCATCAACGTACTCGTGCCTGGTCTGCCCGCCGGGACTTCTGACGTGACCATCGAGGTCGTGTCCGTGGCCCGCCCTGGCTTCGAAGCGGACGTCCGCATCTGCCCGACGGCGAGCTGCGCCGCGGTGGCAGACCTCGTTCCGCTCAACACGGTGCGCACGCTTGACTTCAAGTCGTATAGCACCACGCTCCAGCTCGTCGACGTGACGGCCAAGCAGCTCGGCGGCACCGTCATGATCCCGTTCTCGGAGGAGTCCCGGTGCCCTGTTGAGGGCGCTGTGGTCAAGGCCATCGACATGAGCACCGACCTTGCGCTGCAAGAGACGACCACGGACGACGCGGGCGCCTTCGAGATCAGCGTGCCCCTTGGGTCCAGCGTGCGCCTGGAGGTCACGCATCTCGACCACGAGATGGCCGCCGACATGCGGGACGACGACTCGGTTGCGCTCATGACAGGTCTGCAGAGCATCCAGCAGAGCTACACCGCGCTCAAGATCATGGACGTGACCCAGCGCACGCTCAGCCTCTTTGCGGCGGTCACCGAGTGCGGATTCCGCATTGGCGGCTCGCAGCGGCTCACGTCAAGGTGCCGTCGTGCCAGGGCCCCGAGCTCAACTTTGAGCTTGACGGTCCCCCGAGGGGGACTTTCTTGTCCCGCCCGTCGAGTACAGCTTTGACATGGCGTTCGACTCGGGCAACCTCGACCTGGACTTTGCTCTGGACACGAGCTTTGGCCACCAGTTCCCGAGCGACTCGCGTGTGGCCGACATGCGCGCCGCCAACGCAAGCTTGCGCTTCGTCTACCAGCCCGAGCCGGAGGTCAGCCTGGAGGTGACCTCGGGCCTCGACCCGAACGCGTACCGCGGAATGGCGCGCTGCCCACCACGTGCGGCGGCGATCGCGGGTTTGACTATGCGCTCGAGAGCGGCCGCCTCGCCGAGATGCGCTTCACGGCCAAGCAGCAGCACGGCGGCGAAACTTGCGAGGTGCTGCCCAGCAACACGACGCTCGAGGTGCGCTCGCTCATGGCCAGCCAGCGGACGACGACTCGGACGCGCTCGTGTCCTTTGTGGAGGACGTTGACGCGGGCATGTCGGTGGCGACTTCTGCGCACCGCGTTGGGCCTCCCGCGCCGCGCGGAGACACCATAGCCGATTTCGTGCGCCTTGTGACCTACAAGGTTCGCAACCCGCGCGAGTGGCCGGACGGTGTGGACGCTCGCGAGGCGCGCATGCTGCTGCTAGGCCGGCGCGCGCTGGCCTCGGACACGGTGGTGACGACGCTGGACGAGTTTAGCGCGAACCGGCCGCTGCTGTACCTGTACGCGCCGCCTGTGACGCGCGCGGGAGCCTTTGGTAGCTCGAGCGAGGCCACCGTGACGTCGCGAGGTGAGCACCCGCACGCTGGTCTCCACCAAGGTCACGGACACGTTTTCCCTCGCCATGGGCGCCAAGGTGGATCAGAGCTCCAACGTCAACAACCTGTCCGTCAAGATCGGCGGGTGGCATCAACAATGTTGACTCGGAAACGACTCAGTACACGGACAAGTCCACGACGACGCTGTCCTCGTCGTCGATGACCTTCACGACACCGGCGGGCTTGGGGGGCGACGAGGGCGACATGGTGTTGCTCCTGGGCTCTGTGGCCAAGTTTGCCAAGGGCGTGGCCGTCAGCCTCAACGCGACCACCTGCGAGGTCAACACGCGCAACTCGGTCGTGTGGGGCGACAGCGCCGACGCGCTGCTGTTCCAGAGCCGCGCGGACTGCAAGCGTCAGCTCGAGAACGCGCGCGAGACCATGCTGGCCAACGAGCCGGGCAGCGAGCAGTACCAGGACGCCGCGCCGATGCCGAGGGCAACTGGATGTCGTTGCTCCAGCACTGGGAGAACGACCGCACGGCCGCGTTGAGCGACAACACGCTCGACATCTCCGAGATCGTCCAAGTGGTGGACCTCACGCCGGCCCAGAGGGAGCGTGGCTTCAACTGGACCTCGGGCCTCGACCCGCGCGACCCGATGTTCAACGACGGCGAGGTGCCCGAACCGGTGCGGCCTCGGCCTGGTGCGCCTTCTGCCGGCGATGGACGCGGCGGCTTTGGCGAGTCGCTTGACGGCGCCAACGCCCGCATGGCTGCCAACAAGCTCTTCATGGGCGCGGGCGCTTCGTGATTGACCTCGAGACCGAGCACGCCGTGTCCGAGGTGACCGACTACCACAGCGTCATCTCCGACAGGGCCGATACTTCGGTTTTGAGGACGTGATCCAGACTGGCGTCGACGTGGAGTTTGAGGTGCCGTTCCTGGGCTTCATCACCAAGAACAGGTTTATGTCTGGCGCGTACACGAGGGCAGCTGGGGCACCAGCAGTACACCGAGAGCACGTCGTACACCGCGTCCACGGACGTGGAACGTGTCACGCTCCACACGGAGCTCAAGGAGTACACGTCGGGCGACGAGCTGTGCACCAGCTTCCATCGTTCGCCCTACTCGGGCACCTTTGTGTACGGCGTCTGCGGCGGCCGCAGCAGCTGTCCGTTCATCCCGGGCACGGACGCGCGCCACGACGTGGCGTTGCAGCTCGTCGAGGCGCCCGAGCCGGACCAGACTGTGGAATCCGGCCGCTTTGTGATGCGCATCAACACGGACAACATGTATTCCCGGGATTCCGTGGATCTCGTGCTCCGCCTCGACGCGCAGAGCGCCTCGTTCCCGGTGGCCTTCAAGATTGGCTCGGCGACGCTCAACCAGCCCTTTCAGCTGCCGCCCGTCCAAGGCGGCACCAACACGGACGTCTTCGTTTACTACGAGCGCCTCGACCCGGACATGGCCACCGTCAACGTGGTGCTCACTGTCTTCTCGGCGTGCGACCCGGGCCGCACGTGGGAGCTGCCCGTCACGCTTTCCTGGGGCAGCGCCTGCCCGCAGGTGTACTGGGATGGTGATCTTGCCGCCGCCGAGAGCACGTGGACCATCTCGTCGCTCGAGAGCGAGGGCGCGCTCGACATCAGCCCGCGCTCGCGCACGCCCATTGGCGACGACATGATCAGCAACGTTACGGTCTACATGAGGCGCGCTGACCTTCCCTCGGCCGACTGGCTGCCGCTTCCGGCGCCGGCTCTGGACAACCTTGTCGTGGGCGGCAACGCTCGCGTGCCTGCCGACCAGGCCGCCGACTACTTGCAGGCCAGCCGCCACTATCACCTGCAGCTTCGCTCTGTGTGCCGCACTGTGGCGGACGGCATTGTCCGCGGCACGTCGCGGTCGTCGCTGCGCCTGGGTCTGCTGGACACGGAGGGCCCCAAGCTGGTCAACTTTTTTGCCGTGCCGCGCATGCGAGTGCCCGCGCGCCGTCTTCCCGTCGCCGAGCTCCTCTTCGACGAGCCGCTGGACTGTCTGCGGCCCGAGCTGGCTGCCGAGGTCACCATTGAGAACGGCGAGGGCGCGGGCCTGCAGGCTGACGCGGAGGTGTACTGCTCGGTGGGCGGCCGCCAGCTGACGGTGACCGTCGTCATGGCCGACCCGGTCTCGGACGCCACGTGGAGCGAGGCGGAGGTCAACATGGCTGTCCGTGGCCTCTACGACCTGCACGGCAACCTCGGCGGCCTTGTGGCCACTCGCGCGCCCACCGGCGGCGAGAGCGGACGCGCGCTTGACAGTGCTGTGGCTGACGGCACGCTGGACGGTGGCTTCGTCATGCCAAGCTGGTCGTGCGCGAGGAGGAGAACGCCGGCGGCGTCGTGTGGGCGCTGCCGTCGCGCGCGGAGACGGAGGCCATGATGATGGAGGCGCGCAGCACGCTGCTTCCGTCGCGGGCCATTCCGAGCTTTGAGACCGTCGAGCAGCTGCTGGAGACCAGCACAGACAACAAGGTCCAGGCTATGATGATCAACGAGACAAGAAGCAGTCCTTCTGACGAAGAGGAGGAGTTTCAAGCGGGCCCCAGTCTGGCTGCCGGTCTCGCCGGCGCCGGCGCCGTGCTGCTGGCCGGGGCCGCGGTGGCCATTCGCCGCCGCCAGCAGCAGCAGCAGCAGCAGCGCACTGGGCCAATCGCATGCATGGAGGCCAAGGGGACCGTGTCGACCGCCAACCCGATCTTCGACTCGGCCTAACGTGGCTGCCCCAACCCATTTTTTCTTTCGTTCTTCCTTCCCCGTTCGCGACCACGGCACTGCCGTCCTCGGCAAGCAGCAGCAGGTCGACTGGGTCAGTCGCCAACCCACCAAGACCTTTCCTTCCCCCATCTTGCTGGCGTGAGACAGACAAGAGAGTTGGTCCAGGACGACACCTCGGCCGCCAAATCTCCCCCCCCGGCGGAGGGCAAACGAGCTCTTGGAGCTCTTCATGTGCCGCCAGCTTGCGAACAATACGTACGTAGTACTTGGGAGCACACCCAAGATCCGAGTCGTGGCCTCGCCTTGTTGCTGCAAGGCCAGCCTGGGTCCGCCTCTGGCCGCAGACCGACCGCACGGCCATCGTTCTCCCGCCAAGGCACTTGCCAAGGCGTCAGCAGCCCGGCCACGCGCCTGCTTTCGGCAACGAGGAGCCTGGCATGCACAAGGAATGCACGGATGGCTCCCTCTCCCCTGCTTGGTGCCTTCGTATCGCCCAAGTGCACCCAGTTCGGCCGGGAAGCAGGAGGGGGGATTTGAAGTCCCTCGCCCACGTCGTTGGCAGAATCCACCACTTTCACCTTCAGTCTGTCGGGCATCGCTCATCGCGCAGTCTCAGTCAGCCCGAGCCGTGTGCGAAGCGCGGACTTGGCACACGCCAGGGGGCGGGATCTGGGGTGAAAATTACTTACGCCGAGTTAAGACTGGTCGCGAGGTTGACAGCAAGCTAGAGAGTTACCCAACGCCCACTTCGATGCCGAGTGGGGCTGCAGGGAGCACAGGCTGCCACCGGTATAAACCGAGGTCTTGCGCATGTGCCACCGCTGGTGGGGCGAGCGGCTCCTGGTTCGCCAGGAGCGCGCGCAATAGGTGCCGCTGGTGCTGGAAGATCGTCTCCACGAGGAGGCGACGGCTGGCAGCGAGGCCGTCGAGTTGGTGCTTGTCGTAGTAGTCGCGCACGATGCGGCGCGGAGTGCGGGCCAGTCGCCGGCCGTGCCACCTGCCGTAGAGAGGACCGGGATGAGGAGCTTGTTGGAGCCAAGGGCGACGTCGTACTTGTCATGCTTGGCCTTGCAAGCGGCGGCCGCGACGGTTGGCAAAGAGCGCTCCGTGACAAGGGGCGGGATGGATTGCTGGATGGATTGCTGGATGGATTGCCACGGCGGCGCTGTGCAGAAAGATCGCGGCAGACCCGCATTGGGACCGGCGAGGGAGGAACGAGACCGAGGTCGGCCGCGAGCGCGATGGCCTACCCGGGCTTTGCGAACGACCAAAAGTTCGTGCCGTACACTGGCGACGACGTGCCGTATAAAGGCGCAGCGCCGCCTGCCGAGGTCGTCTCCTTGGCGAGCCACGACCCCGGTCGCCGCCGCAAGCGTCGCCTTATCGCCGTCGGAGCTGTTGTTCTGGTGCTGGGCGTCGTTTCAGGAGGCGTCGCCGCGCTGGTCGGCAGCCTGGGCGGCGATGGCTCTGGCCCTGGCGGCAGCCCGAGCCCTGGTCCTGGCGGCCCGTCGGGGCCGCCCGTGCAACAGATCCAGCTGCCGCCCGCGGGGTCCTCGATGCAAGTGCAAGTCGAGGACGGCGCGGTGCTTGGCGTCCCGCCCAGCGCCAGCGGACAGGTGGTCGTGATCGCAGACGCGGCTAATGGCGCCCCGCAAGCGCGGTCCTACGACGGTCGGGACTGGGAGGTCGTGCAAGGCATGAGCGTCGAGTGCGACGCCGAGGAGTGTCGCGTGGCCATCGCGAACGAGACTCTGGCGCTGGCAGGAGGCGCCATCACCGTCACCACGTACGCCCACAACGCCATCGACTCGCAGGAGCTCAACTCTAGGTTCCTCGCGCAGGCTACGTTTGGGCCCACGCGCGCCGAGATCGCCGCGCTGGGCTCCACCGACGCGGGCCGCTTCCGCAAATGGATCGAGGCGCAGGCCGCCGAGCCCGCGACGCTGCTGCGCGAGCTGTACCGCCGTCGCGCCAACGCCCCGGCCCGCGAGCAGACGCTCCCTGGCCGCCCACGCAGCGCTTGCGAGGCCGGGTCGCGATGGCATCGTCACGCCTTCACCGTGGACGACGTGGGCCGCGAGATGAAGGTGACCGGGCCCGCATACTTTGAGCTGCTCGTCGACGGCGTGCCCCGGCACCATTGGACTGATAAAGCCTCCTTCAACGTAGACGTGGCCGCGCTGGAGCCTCTGGTGCTCTGCTCCGTGCAGCCCTATCTCGGCGGCAAGATTACTTTCGGCGCCGCATGCGACGGCGAGATCGCCAACCCGGGCCTCGCCTTCGCCGCCACCGCAGCGCCACCCGCGGAGCGCACGCTCGAAGTGGCCGCCGCCGACCTGGAGGAGCTTACGCCGCCCGTGGACGGTCACAAGGTGATGCGCGCCGCAGTGAGCAACTGCGGCGTGGCCGACTCTGGGCCCGTATTTGCCCGCGTGACCGGCGGGGACGTGTTCCTGCACGACCCGCGGCTCATGCTGCTGGAAAACACGCTCGAGAACCCGGCGATGGGCGAGGCCGGCGACGCGGAATGCCCCAACGTGCCGCGCTCCTTCCTCAACCAGGAGCACTGCGTGGTGCGGACCGGCGGGTGCGCGTCCGCGCAGTACAGCAACACGCAGGTCCAGCTTAACGCGGGCCAACCTACGCAAGTTCTACACGGCCGCCGGGAAGTTTGTGTACCGCGTGACGGGCCTCAAGAACGACAACGTGGCTTCGCCCTGCGCTCGCCGCTCGCGCTGGAGAGTGGTCCAGGGCGCCTGCGCGACGCCCACGCCCGGCATCAACGCCGGGACGCTGGCCACGCTCCGCGCGCTGTTCCTGGCCAGCTTCAACAACGACGGCAACGCCTTGGTGCGTGACATCCCGCAGCCGGCCGGTGGCGACGTGTGCACCGCTGCCCAGGCGCTGCGCGCCGTGATCCAGGTGGAGCGGGAGGGCACGCAGTACTGCTTCTCGCAGGTGCACCCGGACCTCTTCAACGTGTACGACATGTCGATGTGGTCCTCGCCCAACGTGCACCCAGGCAACGAGCTCGCCTTCAACGGCGGCCGTGCCAACCCGATCGCCAAGCACGCCCAGCGCGAGAACCCTTCGACGGACCTGCCCTTCCCGGGCTCGCACCCGACCAGCCGCTGGGAGCAGAACAAGCGCTTCATGAGCTTGATCGGCCGCTTCGGCGACAGCGTCAGTTTTCGCTCCCTGCCCAGCTCGGTGCAGACGCCCGCGGTGGCCGCGGCCTTTGGCGCCGTGGCCCAGACGCCGGCCGATCCGGCGCAGGCGACCAGCCTCGTCTGCGGGTCGCCTGGCGAGGTTGCGCAAGACCCGCGGCTCGGCTCGCGCTTCGGGTTCGCGCGCATGGACCCGGACGACGCCAACCCGGGCAATGGGAGGCTTGACGAGACCGTGGACCGCCGCGACGCGCAGCTGGCCGCGTGGACGATGGCCGCACTCGAGGCGCCCGATCAGCTGCGGCATCGCGTGGCGTGGGCGCTTTCGCAAATCATGGTGGCCTCCGCCTCGGACACGAGCGGGCGCGACCCGACCGAGATTTACCTGGCGTACTACGACATCTTCGTGCGCAACGCCTTTAAGCCGTACCGCGACGCGCTGCGCGAGGTGAGCTACAGCCCCATCATGGGGCGCATGCTCTCTTTCGTCGGCTCGCGCTCGCTGCCGGCCTCGGGGTCGTTCCCGGACGAAAACTACGCGCGCGAAATCATGCAGCTGTTCACCATGGGCCTGGTAGAGCTCAACGACGACGGCACCGCGGTGCTGGACGCGCAAGGCGCACCCGTGCCGACCTACTCGAACGAGGACATCCTCGAGTTTGCGCGCTTGTGGACGGGCTTTGACCGCCAGCCCCGCCGGTCCAACATGGAGAACCACGCGAGCTTGAACACGTGGAACGAGATGGACCCCATGCGCCTGATCGGCGATCGCCGCGACCCGTTCCCCAAACTCGGTCTGCGCGGCCGCTATGTGGGCGACGGCTTTCCGGTCTGCGAGGACTTGCCCGAGCGCGCTTTTCTGCGCAAGGGCGCCGTGTACCGCTTCCTGGGCACGCGGCCGCTGCCCGAGCTGCAGAACGGCCGCACCGGCGACCGCGCCGGCGAGCTCGCCCTCCGCGTCGAGCTCGACGCGGCCTCTTCCGCTCTAGCCGCCAAGCTCTGCGGCAAGAGCGACGCCACGGACCTCGCGCAGTGTGACTGGAAGGCCCTGGTCGAGCTGGACGCCAACCTGGCGTGCCACGGCCGCGAGTGCGAGATCGACACTGCGCGCATGGTCATGCTGCCCGTCAACGCGCGACGCTGTCCCGTGGATACCATCCTCGAGCAGCGCACCAACAACAACAACCACGGCGACGTGTGCCGGAACGCGTACGGCTTTGGCGACTATAGCTGTCCCACGGGCTGCTCGCCCGTGGCAGGGGTGCCGCGCCGTACTGCGTGGTCCAGGGCGGCACCGCCCCGTGCCGCATCAACCCGAACACGCACACGGCGTGTTCTTCGAGTACGTGCGACCCGCCTGCGTGCACCTGAGCTACTTTAACGACGGCAAGCGCATCGGCAGCATCCTCCAGCGCGACGCGTCGTGCGCCAACCCGCGCAGCGTCATCGCCGGCGAGGCGTGCTGTGAGGGCGACGACCTGCGCGCGCAGAACAAGTGCCTGCACGGCGACGAGGGCTCACTTTTGCGTCGGCGCAGAAGCGCTGCGCGCAGCGCTTTGACCCGCCGCGCGCGGCCTGCGACTTCTCGGGCATGGCCAACCGCTGTCCCATCAGCCCTCTGCGCGTCTGGACGTCTGCTGCGTGCGGCGTGCAAGTCAAGGTGAACGGCGGGCAAGATCGCCATCGTGCACGACGTGGGCCAGAGCCCGCGCGGGGAGAGCACGGTGGACCGCATGCGTGGCCTGCTGTCGCGCGAGACCAACAACTGGTTTCGCGCGCTCTGGACAGCGCCCGACGGCTTCCCTAGCGCTGCTGCCAACGGCTGCGCCAACGGTGCGTGAGATGCTGCCCGCGGTGCCGGCGGAGCCCACCTGCCTCTGCGACACGGTCACCAGCGAGGAGGCGGTCTTTGACAGGCTGCCCAGCTTGCAGGAAGCTCTCGACCAGCTCCACATCGGCAGCGCGCCCGGACAGCTTTGACGCGGGCCAGTACGCCAAGGCGGGCACGCCCAGCGCCGGCGTGCAAGCGTACAAGCCGGCCAGTGGCCCGCTCTTTGGCAAAGACACCCTGTTCGAGGTCACGGTGCCCGGCGTGGGCCCGCGCTGGTTGCGCAACGTGCGGTCCGTGGTGGCCATCAACGGCACGGCCGGCATGGCGTTTCGCAACCCGCCCACCTTCCACGACCCAGACGTCATCGAGACGCGCGACGCCATGCACGAGACGGAGGCGGCGCTTGACCACTACATGGAGCACCCCACGACGGCGCCGTTCTTGGCCAAGTCGCTCATTCAGCACCTGGTGACCTCCAACCCCGCGCCGCGCTACGTGCAGGCCGTAACCACGGCCTTTCGCACGGGCAGTTACGAGGGCCTGGGCTCGGGCAAGTACGGCGACCTGCTAGCCACCACTGCGGCCGTGCTCCTCGACCCGGAGGCGCGCAATGCCGTGCTGGACGCCGACCCGGCGGCCGGGCAGCACCGGCAGTCCATGCTCAAGGTCACGCACGTCATGCGGGCGCTGGAGTTTACCTCGCACACCACGCTGGCCGTCATGCGCTTTGTGCACAATCGGCTGGGCATGGAGCCGCTGGACGCGCCCTCCGTGTTCTCGTTCTACCTGCCCGGGTTTGCGCCGCCGGGCGCGGTCAAGAAGGCGTCGCTGGTGGCGCCCGAGGCGCAGCTGCTCACCACGCCGCTCGTTGTGTCTACGCTCAACGGGCTCTTCTCGCTGGTCAAGCACGGCCTCACGCACTGCGACGAGGGCCTGGGCATCACCCCTGACGGCACCGGCAGCTGCCGCGGCATCTCCTTTGGGAACGACGTGGACCCGGATCAGCTCAACGCCCGCGGGCGGCTCACGTACAAGCCCTCCGTAGGCGCCGAGGTAGCAACGGGCGTTCAGGTCGTCGCCGAGCTCGGCTTGCTGCTGCCGGCGGCCGCCTCGACGGCGCCGCCGCGGCCGCCATCGCGCAAGAGTACGAGGCCGAAAAGGCCGCTTCCGGGTCGGCCGCCAAGGCGCTGTGTGGCCATCCAGCTGGTGATCGCATCGCCGCACTTTCAGAGCAGCAACCAGTGCCAGCCACTGGACGAGCCGCGTCCCGAAGGCCTCACGAGCCTCGAGCCGGACCCGAGGCCGTACAAGGCCGTGGTGTACGTCAACTTTTTTGGCGGCATGGACTCGTTCAACGCGCTCGTGCCCAAGGCGGGCTGCGGCGCCAAGGACCTGTACGCCGAGTACGCAGCGGTGCGCGGCGAGCCCGTGGCGCTGACTCGGGCCGAGCTGCTCGACATCGACACGACCGGCCAGGGGCAGCCCTGCGACACGTTTGGCATCAACCCGTCAGCACTGTGCAGGCCCTCTACCAGGCAGGCGAGGCCGTCTTTTATGGCCAACACGGGCGCCATGGTGGAGCCCATCGCCAACAAGCAGAGCAAGGCGGAGCGCCCGCGTGGCCTATTCGCGCACAACATCCAGCAGAGCGCCGTGCAGTCGGCCGTGCCGCAGGTCGCCTCTGGCACGGGCGTGCTCGGCCGCATGCAGGACGCGCTGGCGCAGGCCGGCTTCAACGTGGCGTCGTACTCGATCTCCGGCAGCGCGGAGGCCCTCAACAGCGACAAGGGCCTCTCGCCGCCGGCCGACATCCTCGACCGCCGCAACGGCGTGCCGACGCTCAACAGATTCCCGGCCACGCCGCGCATGCCGGCCGTGCCGAGAGCATTAACGAGCCTGCCAGCAGCAGCCTCTTTGGCGAGGTGTGGTCGAGCACGTTCTCTCGCACCATCAACCGCACGGTGGAGCTCAACAAGATCCTCGAGTCGCGCGAGCTGGAGCAGAGCTTTGAGGCTGGCGGCCAGCTCGGCGAGCAGCTGGAGCAGGTGGCGCGCCTGATCCACGCGCGCGAGGGCCTCGGGAGCAATCGCAACGCCTTCTTCGTGGCCGCGGCGGCTTTGACACGCACAACAACGGCAAGACCACCCTCAACTCTATCCTCGCCGAGGCCGACAACGCCCTCGACAGCTTTGTGCAGGAGCTCAAGCTGCAAGGGTCTGGAACGACGTGGTCATCATCTTCGCGTCTGAGTTTGGCCGCACGCTCACAAACAACGGCGTCGGCACGGACCACGCCTGGGGCGGCAACTACTGGATGGTCGGCGGCGGCCTCAAGGGCGGTCGCGTGCTCGGCGAGTACCCGGACGACCTCACCAACACCAGCCCGCTCAACCTCGGCCGCGGCCGCCTCATCCCCACCACCAGCTGGAACAGCGTCTGGAACGGCGTCGCCGAGTGGCTCGGCGTCGAGGGCGCCGACGCCCTGGACGTGGTCCTGCCCAACCGCGCCAACTTTGCCGACCAGCTCTGGAGCGGCGCCGACCTCTTCGTCTCAGACTGACATGTGAGACATGGGACGGGCCAGTGAAAACGCACAAGACAAGACAAGCACTGTGTTGTCTCGTTGCGCGTCACTTGATGTTGTAGTTCAAGCTAAGAGGTTGCCGCATCGTAGCGCTGCTTGGCCGTGCGCAGAAAGTCGCGCTGTTCCTGGCTGGCAAAAGCCTTGCGCTCTCGCGGTCCTACGTCGCCAAGCTCGTGCGGTCCGTCGTCAGCATCGGCGATCTGCATGAGGCGGTCGCGAGCCCTCCGCCGCCAATCCGCGCACGCTTGGATCTCCGCCGGCGTGGACGTCTCGGCGAAGTGGGTCTCAAACATGACCCACAATTCCGCACTTCGGTGCCGGAGACAAGATCGACCAGTCTCCGTGGCCATCGCGGCGCCGAGCTTGAAGATCAGCACGTGCGCGTTGGGAACCGTGTCGACGCGCATAAAGTGGATGAGCGTCTCCACGACGGCCTCGGTCGCCTCGTACACCATCAGGGCGGACACCGCCGCGTAAACGGGCTGCTGCATCGGCTCGAGCATGGGTGCGAGCTCCGTGCAAAAGTCCATTTTGCGCACGCTGTTCTTTAGCCGGAACCAGCCGCCCAGGCTTTGGCGCTCCGCCAGCCATGCATGTCCCTCTGGATCGTCGGCCGGCGAACCGATGAACGAGAACGGTCACGATGACAGGAGCCCCGCGGCAGCGCGGCCGCGAGTGCCGCCGGGCGGCGTCGCCGTGTCGAGAAAGTTGCGGAGTACCACCTTGGCTCGGTACACTGTCGGCGCCACGTGCACGACCTCGCCGCCGTACGTGTGCGTCACGTCAAACACCTTGAAGGTCCACTCGGTCACGATGCCAAAGTTGCCGCCGCCGCCGCGGATCGCGCGCATGAGATCCGGCTCCGACTCGTCCGAGATCGCCGAACCTGGCCGTCCGCGACGATCTCGGCCTCGACAACGGTGTCGCACGCCCAGCCGTGGCGAGAGGCGAGATAGCCTACGCCACCTGCCAGCGTCAGGCCGCTGATGCCAGTGTCCGTGTTCGTCCCGGTCACAAAGCCAAGGCCCGTGCCTTTGAGCGCGTCAATGGCGGCCGAGATCTTGCAGCCCCCCCCAATGCGCATCGTCTGAGCGTCGGTGTCCACCTGCACCTCGTCGAGACGCTCGAGGTCGATCACGATCGCGTTATCCACGACTCCGGCGGCAGAGTGGCCGCCGCAGCACACTGCGAGCTTGTACTTTCGCGGTCCAGCTCGGCGACCATCTTGACGCAGGCCGCGACTTGTTGCGCGGACTTTGGTACCATGACGGCGGCCGGGTACCCCTGGTCGTTGAAGTAGAACGCTCGCGCGCGTCGCTCGCGGTACTTTTCCTCCTGCTCGTCGCCCTCCGCCGGGGGGGAACACGGCCTCGATGCCTTGGAGCGCCTCGGCCTTTTCGCGCACGCCTTTGGCGGCCTCGCGAGCGGCCTGCAGGCGCCGTGGATCGGTCTGGCCATCTTGGGCTTGCTCTGGCCCCAGCCCATGCTGCTCTCTCGCCAACTCTGCCTTCTTCTCTTGCCAGATGCATGTCACATCAGACACAGCCTCCCTTTGGGCTTTGAGCATTTATGCAAGACCTGGGTCCGGTGCGAGAAGTTTCGATTCATCTTGGCTGATGATGGGTGATGGGTGATGGAGGGGGAGGTTGCGCCCGGATTCGTTCTTTTTGTTGTTGGTGTTGGGAACGATTGCGGAACAATTGCGGAACGGAACGGAACTGCGTTTGCTCCTGCTCTGTGTTTTGGGACAAGATCTGCAAGCACCTCAACAAGCTGGGAGGCACCGCTCGCACCGAAGTTTGGGTGAGCGACAACCTCCGCGTCGACGTCCATGCTACCCTGCAAGCACCTGCCAAGCCGGTCATCATTGATGTGACTGCCGTGAACACTATCAGCTCAACGAGCTTTGTCACGGAGCTCTTTGCCAACCGTCGCGGCCGCCGCTTGCAAGGCCAAGCATGACAAGTACGACGCCGCCCTTGGCCAACAAGCTCCTCATCCCGGTCCTCTCTACGGCAGGTGGCACGGCCGGCGACTGGCCCGCACTCCGCCGCATCGTGCGCGACTACTACGACAAGCACCAACTCGACGGCCTCGCTGCCAGCCGTCGCCTCCTCGTGGAGACGATCTTCCAGCACCAGCGGCACCTATTGCGCGCGCTCCTGGCGAACCAGGAGCCGCTCGCCCCACCAGCGGTGGCACATGCGCAAGACCTCGGTTTATACCGGTGGCAGCCTGTGCTCCCTGCAGCCCCACTCGGCATCGAAGTGGGCGTTGGGTAACTCTCTAGCTAGCTTGCTGTCAACCTCGCGACCAGTCTTAACTCGGCGTAAGTAATCTTGACCCACGAGATCAATTTGGCGGAAGAGGTCTGCCTGACTGACTGATGGCGCCCTGCCCGCGCGCTGCGCGCTGCCCAGCGCCGCAGTGCTGCGCAAAGCGACTGGTTCTGGGTCATCGCAGGCGCGCTTGCTGCGCCGCACGCGCCGACCCTGGCGTTGCAGACATCACTCGCACGTGGCATTGCACAGCGCGGCACAACGCCGACCGGTCCAAGGACCCACGGCTGGCCGTGCTGCATTGCATTGACGCTGCGCTTGCCTCGCACCCCACCTGGGACGCCGTCTGCCTGCTCGAGGCCACCCAAACCGTTTTGGCACACGACCTGTGGCAAGCCGCGAGCCTTGAGCTTGGCGACGCGAGCGTGAGCAGTCTCACGGGGCCTTGGCGCGCGGAGGCATCCGAAGGCAGCGCCTTGCCGCCGCTGTGGTGCCTCGAATGGTGCCTGACACACCTCAAAGGCCGCTCTTGGCTGGTCAAACTCGTTCAGCGATGGGACAAGACCTGGGCGGCCACGCGGCGCGCTCAAGTGGCCGAGGCCATGGCAGCTGCCAGGGGCCTCAAGACTCGCGCGACGGAGGACCAGGCCCGCTACGACGAGTACGACAAGGAGGAGGCGGCGGCGGAGGCGGCGGAGGAGACCGACCAGGAGGACGTCATTGTGGAGGCTATCGACAAAGCGCTGCCGCCTCTGCGTTGGCCTAGCTAGGCGCCCGGCCCAAGCATAGGCCGGCCGCGTTGCCACGAAGCACGGAGGAACTGCCTGGTTCTACCGGTAGGCGCACATGTCGGAGGGCTTTGGCCGTCGCGATGCAGACGTCCGTACGTAACATAACCCCCCTCATGTCACGTCTACAAAGGGCGGACGACGGTGGGTGTGCGACACAAGTTGGCAGGCAGAGTTGCAAGCGAACCGCCATGGGCGCGTTGACGCGGCTGGCGTGGCTCCTGAGGCCGCAGCGCTGGCTGCTCCGGCCCAGCTGCATACGGCCTCAACGAGTGGACCAGCCGCGAGCTGTTCTGGGAGCCGCAACGGAGACCTCGCCGACACATTGCTGACGGGAGAGCAGCTGTTGCGCGCCATCGCCGAGCAAGGACGCGGCCCAATCCACGCGCACGTTGTCCTCCGCGGCAAAGAGGAAGCCGAGGAAACCTTGCGTCGCCTGCCAGAAGGCCTGCGCATCCGCGGCTGCCTTTTCGTGCTGGGGCTGGGGACGCAGCGCTCGACTTTCCCGACGGCTGACCGTGGATGGCGCGCTACGCGCGCGCAGAGTGTTGCCGGCATGCAACGCTGAGCTTTGGCGAGGGCCTTCACGTCGGCAGCGACCTTGACTTGTTCGAGTGCGCCAACCTGACGAGCCTGCCGCCCGGCACTCGCGTCGGCGGCGACCTCGAGGTGAAAAACACTTCGCTCACGAGCTTACCTGAGGGCTTAGAGGTCGACGGCGATGCAATGCTGCACGGGTGCTCTGTTCTGGCCAGCTTGCCCGGCGGCATCCGCGTTGGCGGATCGCTGGACCTCGCTTGTTGCTCGCTCACCAGCCTGCCCGACGACTTGCTCGTGGGCACTTACCTGGACCTCGAGTACTGCTTGGCGCGGAGTCGCTGCCCGCGAGTATCCTCGAGTGGCCACAGGCCGACGGCAAGCCGCATCATATCTACCTCGGCGGGTCCGGGCTTTCGGCGGAGGCGCTCGAGTGGTTGCGGCAAGCTGAGGCGCCAGGGCTGTGCTTTCACGTCAGCCTCGGGACCGTGGAGAGGCGGCAGAGGCGCCCAGCGTTCCCTGACCTCGACGAGGCGGCCGCGTTCTGGGCCAACGAGGCCGGGCAGGACGTCGCCAGGATGTCCTTGCCGGCGGACGGTGGCACTCTGGTGCGGTTCCTGGGCAGGCTCCGCGACGCCAAGGAGTTTGGCATCGCCGGAACACGCAAGGCGCTGGCCAAGCGCGTCGTGGCGGTGCTGGAACTGCTCGCCGAGGACGTGCACGTGCACGAGGAGCTGCTGCTGCGCATGGACGACTCGCTGGACGCATGTGGCGACAAGCCAGTGTGGGCGCTCAACCAGATGCACCTCGTGGCGGAGGTGGCCACGGCTAGAGGGGATCGTGAAGCGCTCCGCGCGCTGGGCAAGCGCGTGATGCGGCTCATGGTCGTGCACAAGCACGCCAAGCGCAAGGTGGACGCGCTGAGTTTCGTGGACGACGTCTGCGTGTACCTGCGCTTCGAGATTGAGCTGCGCGAGGCGCTCGACCTGCCTGTCGACGCGAGCGCGATGATTTTTCCGAGCTACATCAAGGTGGAGACCAAGGAGCTCGAGGCCGCCAAGACGGAGGCGCTGGCCATCACGGAGGCGCAGTTCGAGGCCTGGCTCGCCGAATGGCCCGAGTGGCAGCGCCAAGAGCGCCGCGAGGTCGCTTCAAAGCTCTCCGACTGGGCCAGCCTGCCCCAGACCAAGCTGCGCCGGAGTGTGCGCGGCCGGCTCAGCCGGCGCCTCAGCCAGTTGGTTGGCGTCACCGGCGACAAGATGAACGACCCCGTCCAGCTCAACGGGGCCATTTGGAGTCTGCGCGACCTGTTGCAGCACTGGGAGCGTACGGGGCTGGACCTCCACAACAGCGTCGTCAGCCCGGACCTCCTGCGGCGCAACCTGCGGCGCGCCAAGTGATAACAAGACAAGCAAGTGCGCAGCAGCAAGAAAGACGAAAATCCAGCCACAACAACGACGACAACAACAAAAGATTGGAGCCCGTTTGCTCCCTTGTTGCCCGCGCCACCCGGCCGGACCGGCGTGCCCGGCGTGCCCGGCGTGCCCGGCGTGCCCGGCGTGCCCGGCGTCGGGAGTCGCCGCGGGCTTTACATGTTCGTCCACATCGGTGCTCGGGGGCGGAGCTTGCAAGGCCAAAGCACCGGAACTTGCAAGGACTCTGCGGCGCCAAAGGTGCGCAAGGGCGACGCGCGAGTGCCCTCGGCGCGCCGAGGCAGAGGAAGAAGGGAAGAGAAGCAGGGCGCTCGCTGCCAACGCTGCAACGGCGGCGCGCAAGGAGTTTTTACTGCGGAAGAAAAATGCCAGCGGCGGCGACAACGAGGGCGGCACGTCCGGCGCGTGGTCAACGTGTACGTACACATGCAGCGCTTCGCCGGGGCCTTTCCCAACCAGCAACGAGTGTTGAATGAGCAACGAGTTCTCGCGGTGCGTCCGCTACTCGCAGTTTCGTCCACGGCGATGCAAGACGCAGCTGGTCACCGATCTCGCCATCGCGTAATCGAGCACGTGTGACGCGCTCAAGCGGCGGATCTGACCGCTCAAGCGGCGGGTCGGCGGCCACATGCAGAGCAAAACGAGGAGAGAACAGGCCAGGCTGCTCGCATTTCTGATTCAGCAGCAGACGTGGAGGAGCTAGGCAGCCCTGCGCGGCAGCGGATGCAATACGAGTACTTGGCCCCGCAGACCAAAGGCCACGGTATCGCGGCGTGGCACGATGGACAACTCCCCGAAAATGGTGGTCACGTCGAGACACGAGTTAACGGCGCCGCCGGAGCCAACAGCAAGCAGATCTTCCAACTCCTCGCTGCGGCCGCAGCGCCACCGCAGGACCGCAGGTGCTGTTCCTGGGCCGCCAGGAGGAAGCGCAGGAGGCTCTTGACAGCTCAGCTTTTTGTCAGAGCAAGGTGGGGAAGAGGCGGAAGAAACCCGTTCGAGATCCGTTGTTGTTGATCCAATGGTCGCGAGAACGAAACCTGCTGGGATGGCGGAGCCTGCGTCGACGGTCGCGCGCGACCTTGTCGAGTACGTGCGACTTCTGGCCTCGCTGCTGCCGCCCGTGGCCTTGACGGCAACACTGGTCGTCGGCGCGGTCACGCTCGTCTCCAGCGCGTTCTGGGCGCGCGAGACTCCGCACTGGGCGACACCAGCGACCATGCTCGCGGTCGTGTGGCTGTCTTACGGAGGCTTTATGGCCTCCATGAGCCTCCACGCGAGGCCCAAGGACTATCGACGCGCGATGGGGGGCGTCGCGACGATGCTTGCGCACGTGGCGTTTGCTGCGGCCGGCTTGGCGCTGGTGCTGCCGCCGCCCGGCGCGGCGCACCGGCTGCCGGTGCTCTGCGCACTAGTGCTGCCAGGCTTGCAATTGGCCGTCTCCGTGTTCGCCTACTTGCACGCCGCTGGGAGGACGTGGCCTTTCTCGCGATTGGCGATCATCTGCTGGGTCAGCATAACCGTCCCTGCGGGCTTTGCGGTGTGCCTGACGAACGCGTGGGTAGTGCAGCGACAGGAATCAGGCGCCGCGACAGACGTCTTCTGGCGTGGTGTACCCGATGGCCACTGCGGGCCTCGTGCGCCTCGTGTACGCCGACTTGTGCAGCTTTATGATCATCGAGAGCAGTCCCTACGCCGCGCGACGGCATAGCGTGCGTGCAACGGCGAGCGCAGGCTGCGACGGCGGCGAGCGTTGCAAGAGTCTCGAGTGCGGCGCCAACGTGACGCTCGAGTCCCGCGCGGGGGTCATGTGCGTGATCGGGAGCTTTGGCCGCCAGGCGTTCTGCTCGTGCGGCGTGTGGGTGCAGCTGCAGATGACCTCGCCGGCCGTTTTCGCGGCGTCGTTGGCGCTGGCCACGCTGCTCGAGCTGGTTGGGACACACGTGTACTTTCGACTGCTTGCCGAATCAGCGGAAGCGACGACGGCGACGGGTAAGATCGTGCGGAGGGCCACCGGAGTTTTCATGCGGAGCACGACCGTGGTTCCTGCGGCTAGGAGCGGGTGGTCGGCGCCAACTGAGCAACAGCAACGGCAGCGAGAGAGGAGGCAGTTGCGGGCGTCCAAGTGTGTGCCCGGCTTTTTCCTCTTCTGGATCAAAGCGCGCGCCAAAGAAGACTGGCGCGCACGTCTCACGGTGCTCTACCGCGCGGAAGAAGTGGGCGAGCGCGTCAGTGTGACGGCGCTTGGTATTGCGGTCGTCGCGCTCCAAGTGCTCCTCCCCAAGGTGCGAGACACTCCCCCGGAACCCAACCTGGGCTTTGCGGCAGCCAAGTTTGCCGCCGTGGTCATTGCAGAAATGGTGGAGGATCTCACCAAGAAGCGCATGCTGCGAAAAGTATGCGCGGGGGGCGGAGCGACAGCGAGTCCAGCCGTCGACGCGGTGGAGGAAATAGTGGATGCGGCGTCGACCATGTCCTGGCTCAGGACTGCAACCCTCTCTTCTGGTGCGCTCATGGGAGTCTGCACGTATTACATCGTGCTCTGAGCGAAGCGATGGCGACACTGGCAATCGCCTGCTGCTGACAAGAAGAGCAATAGCTAACCTAACAACAAACAATAGCCCAGACCAGCATCCTTCTCTTGCTCGCTGCCGCCGGGCAGACGCTCGCGAGCAGCTTGCGCAAGACCAGCGCGACCACGTGCGGCAATGACGTGATCGGACATGTTCAAGTCGTTGCCACTGCTGTGTGCTGGCGTGCGTGGGCGTGCAGCACGGCGGGGTGCTAGGCGAGTCCCAATGCGGACAGTCTGAGCAAGAGCAGCAGCAAGAAAGACGAGAGTCCAGCCACAACGACAACAACAAAGATTGGTGCCAGTTTGCTCCCTTGTTACCCGCGCCACCCAGCCAAACCGGCGTGCCCGGCGTCAGGAGTCGCCGCGGGCTTTACATGTTCGTCCACATCGGTGCTCGGAGGCGGTCGCCGCAAGGCCCAACACCAAGCAGCTCCAAGGACTCTGCGGCGCTAAAACTGCGCAATAGCGACGGACCCGAGGCCCCTCGGCGCGCCACAGAGAAAGGTAGGGAAAGCAGTGCGCTCGCTGCCAACGGTGTAACGGTGGCGCGCAAGGAGTTTACACCTGGCACGAAAGAAAAATGCCAGCGGCGGCGACAACGAGGGCGGCACGTCCGGCGCGTGGTCGACGTGATCGACGTGCAGATCATCTGCTCGAGTCGCGGCGGATCAGCTTTCTGCGCGACAGCTTTGCCTTTCTGTACCTGCACATCTTTGGCCAACGCCTGCGGTCGGGCTCGGTGGACTTTCGCGCGCCAGCTATCTATCTACGAGCGCTACATGCCCAGCATCACGGAGGGCATGCTACAGCAGACTGACCCGTACGCCAGCAGCGCCAGCAGCGCCAGCAGCGCGAACAACGAAGGAGGATGGAAAGACGAGGCTCGAGCATCGTCGCGGAAGCGCAAGCACGAGGGCGCCGTTGGCGACAGGGCAAGGCACGACAACGCCAACGATGCGTGTGGGCGGCAAGGCCGCGGACGGCAGCAATGCAAGACCAACGCGCTCGACAACGGCAAGGCAAAGCCTGCTTCGTCCGACAAGGAGGGCTAGAGGATACACGGCAACAAGCCCGAACACTAAGGTGGGTGGACGCCTTCGTTCCCGCGACGCAGCCAGTTCTTCAACGAGCACTGCTTTTGCGACCTGAGCCTCGGGCACAGTGTGACCTTTTGCGCGGCACGGGCCGAGGGCAGCGCGAGAAAGAGCGGCTGCGGCGGCCTGGGCGTGTCACGGCGGGAGCTCGCGGAGGTGTCCCTGGCACAAGCCGACAACTGCGCAGAGTGCGGTGTCAAGGGGTCCAAGGGCTCGAGCCCGCACGCCTTCACCCAAGAGCGCCTGACGGGCGGGATCGCAAGGCGCAAGGTGCCGTGTGGGAGC
Organism: Thraustochytrium striatum; assembly: GCA_022244645.1. Classification (NCBI taxonomy): domain Eukaryota; class Bigyra; order Thraustochytrida; family Thraustochytriidae; genus Thraustochytrium; species Thraustochytrium striatum. The sequence continues at coordinate 27,695 of JACDIV010000120.1, read as the reverse complement.
GCAACGGGAAGAGAGTGGTGCTTCGCTTGTTGGTTGCTTTCGTTGTCCGCTTTTTTGCTAAGCCAGAAGCAGGCGGTCGCAGGATAGTTGCGCGCCCGTTAGAGTCCGTACCCTGGGTTGTTGCTGGCTACGGAGGCGACCTTGACGGCCTCCTCGTCGTACGTGGCTGGGCCAGCGGGCTTGGACTGCTTGCGCACGAAGAAGGCGGCGGCGGCGACAGCGGCAAGCGCGCCCGCGGCGATGCCCACAATGGCGCCCACGCCCAGGCTAGCAGCTTCCTCCTCAGCGGTCGGCGCCGCGGTTGTCGCGGTTGCCTCGCTGCCAACGGTTGGGCTGGTCGACGGCGAGGGGTCTCCACATCCTCGATCGGGCTGCTAGTCGGGCTGGAGGAAGGCGATGACGTGGGCGAGCGGATCTCGCCTTCCTCGGTCGGGCTGCTGGTTGGGCTGCTGGTCGGGCTGCTGGTCGGGTGCTGGTCGGGCTGCCGGTCGGGCTGCCGGTCGGACTGCCGGTCGGACTGCCGGTCGGACTGCCGGTTGGACTGCCGGTCGGCGTTGTCGTCGGGCTGCTGGTCGGGCTGCTGGTCGGCGTTGTCGTCGGCGCTACTGAAAATATGTATGCCGAGCCCGAATCTATATCGCCGACATAGTGATAATAGGCTCCCACCAGCGCCGTGTCGCCGCTGAGCGAGACAGCCGTGAGTCCGTAGGCCGCGACCTTGGCCACCTGACCCACGCATTCGGCCCCTGGTTCCGCTGGTAGAGGTATGCAAAGCCCGTGCTGTGCCAGCCTCCTTGGCTACCACCAGCGCCGTGTCGCCGCTGAGAGAGACAGCCGTGAGTCCGCTGGCCACGAGTATGGCTACCTGACCCCACGCATTCGGCCCGCCCTGGTTCCGCTGGAAGATGTGTGCCAAGCCCTTGCCAAAGATCGAGCCTCCTCGGGATCCCACCAGCGCCGTGTCGCCGCTGAGCGAGACAGCAGAGCCAACCAATTGATCCATATGAGCATTTTGGGGGTGTGAGCTTGGCCACCTGTCCCCACGCGTTCGTCCCGTTCTGGTCCCGCTGAAAGATGTATGCCGAGCCCGTCGCGTAACGGACTCCAGGGGCCCCCACCAGCGCCGTGTCGCCGCGAGACAGCCGAGCCAAATCTGCCGCAGCATCGCTGGCCGTGAGCTTAGCCACCTCTCCCCACGCATTTGGCCCGCCCTGGTTCCGCTCAAAGATGTATGCCGAGCCCGAATGGATATTTTCGCGGTCGTAACTAGGGGCCCCCACAAGCATCGTGTCGCCGCTGAGCGAGACAGCGCTGCCAAACCACTCAGATTCTGCAGGATCACTGGCCGTGAGCTTGACCACCTGGCCCCACGCGTCCGTCTCGTTCTGGTCCGCTGGAAGACGTATGCCGAGCCCGAATGGCGCTCGTAATTTAGGGGCCCCCACCAGCATCGTGTCGCCGCTGAGCGAGACAGCGTAGCCAACCCACCACCTAGAGCTGCATCGCTGGCCGTGAGCTTGGCCACCTGACCCCACGCATTCGTCCCGCCCTGGTTGCGCTGAAACACGCTTGCCGAGCCCCAATTGTCCTCGCCGCCCTTCGTGGCTCCCACCAGCGCCGTGTCGCCGCTGAGCGAGACAGCGTAGCCAAAATAATCCCCTGCCGCGGCATCGCTGGCCGTGAGCTCGGCGATCTGGTCGAACTGTGCCACAGCGCCCACACTCGCCAGCAGCAGCAGTAACAGCGACCTCGCGCACCGTGCCATCGCGCCAACCCTGCTTGTCCACTGGTCGCGCCTCTCTCGCGCGACTGCGCGTCTGCCTTCGGGTTTGCAGATCTGCCAGCTGGGAAGGTCGACCAGCCGAGTACCGGTACCTCTTGCAAAACCCTCCAGCCAGAATTGGTGGCTGTCACACTGTGTCATCGATCGAAACCAAGAGCCAGCGGCACAAAACTGAGAGTGTGTCATGTGAGGAGCAACTGCAACTGCTTCGCCTGCCATCTGACTGACATCTGAGAGGACCAAATCTTCTCAGGAAAGCCCGCAATCCTCCGAAATGCACAAAGGTACGGCGGTACGGGCAGTACCGCCACGGTCTCCAACCAGGCGCGTTGCCCATTCACGAGTTTGGGCCGGACCGGCTGCCTGACGGTGAACAACGACCAAGCAGGAAGCAGGAGGAGGCGCAGAAATCGATCGGGCTTGATTGTGAAGAGGCCCAGTGACGGCCTCGCGACGCGCTCGTTGACTTTGAGCAAGTCGAACGAGCCTGGCAAGCCCGTGACGTTGCAGAAGCGAATCAGCGCCAAGAGGAAAGTAGCAGCAGCAGGGAATGCTGCGATGGGCGCAGCCTCACCTGGGTGGAGGGTGTTCCCCAGGCTCTTGGCGCGCAAAGTGATGTTTTGGGGAGGAAGAATGAGCTTGCGCGGACGCCAGGGGCGGAGAAAACGAGCCTGGTAGCGTGCGTGCCTGTATTCAAACGTTTTGCATGCCGGACACGTTGTTGCCATTTGAGGTGCCCGCCGTGCCGCTCGCCTCGCGGGCGAGGAGGTCTAACCAAGTCCGAGCGGCCGGAATTCATCTTCACGGCGCCGAAGCAGGACCCGCAAGCTCCACCGATAGCCGCGCCGATGGACCCAGCGCCGATGACGCTCCACATCACCCCGGCCATGGCCGCGAACGTGCCTGCGGAGGCCGATCATCGAATTGCGCGAGCTAGCGATCCCTTTCTTGCGCTCAGGTCGGGGAAGATGGCTCCGTCCCCGACTAGATGGGCATCGCGCTGCCTACTAGAGTTTCACGCTTGGCGGGCGCATCCTCAAGCTCGCGGCCGGGGGCGCCTTTACGTGCGCGCACCTGGAGGGCGGCGTGGCCAAGTGCTGGGGCGACAACAGCGTCGGCCAGCTCGGCGACGGCGGTCCCAGCGACGTCCCGGTGCTGCAGGCGGGCCGACCTGGTCGCTCTCGAGTTTGGCAACGACAAGCGCGTTCTGCAACTTGAGGCTGGCAGGGACTTTTGCGTGCGCGCTCTTGGACGTGCAGCCGCAGAACGAGGTGGTGTGCTGGGGCAATAACAATGTCGGCCAGCTCGGTCGCGGGTCTGACATCCCAAACTCGGCAGAGCAGGCCGTGTCCGCGGCCAAGCGCGTGGACTTTGGCGGCGGCGGTCGCGCTGTAGAGATCAGCACGACCGCAACGACTGCCTGTGTTCGACTCGTATGGCCAGACTCGTCGGACCTGGACTGGCGCTGTTGGGGATACAACTTGGATGGCAACCTCGGGGCGCGGCCACCTGAGCGAGAGCGTCGGCAGGACGACCATGGACATAGGGGAGTTCTTGGCCGGCATCGATCTCGGCCCGTTCAACCCGAGCCCACTGCGGCGCCCTCGCGGACGCCCACGACGTCGCCGACAAGCGGGCCGACACAGACGCCCACGAGCCGGCCTACGGCAACTGCGGGGGGCGACTTGGCAAGCGACACCGAGGGCCTGGACGCGCTTGCCGACATGCCGACGTGGATGATCTCCGTAGTGGCCGTGTGCGTGGCCCTGAGCGTTCTGAACTGCTGCCTGATCGCGTGGCAGATGTGGCGGCGGCACGCCAACCTGCAGGCCCCGAGCAGCAAAGCCAAAGAGCTCGGAGACCTTCAATGCTAGCCTCTAGAGCTAGCTGCCGACAGACACTGAGCCACGTTGGCATGCGGTGGGCCCTTCTTCGGCAGCGCCTCCAGCTCGTTCAATCTCATTGATCTTGGTCTGACCATCTCTCTCGTGTCATTGCGCATGGCGGCGTCTTTGGGCAGCGCGGCGCCGGGCGCTTGGAGCGCAGCGCAGGTGCGCTACGAGCGCCTGCGCGCTGCGGTCTCCTTCGGCCGAGCTGCCACAGCGTCGCCGAGGCCGCACGTCGCGTCGTCGGCGCACAAGCGCAAGAAGCTGATGCCGCCTGGCATTCGCTCTGGTCGGCCTCCATGCGCCGCGCAGCGTGCACCTCAGCGCGCTGCGCGCAGAGGACGCTGCGCTGGTGCGATCTACTGGCAAGCGTGGCACGCTGCGCATCTACGCCGCCGAAGATTGGCCGCTCGTCCGCAGGGCGCTGGCGCCAGACCTCCTCCGCGTGCACGAGCTGCGCTACGCCAAGAGCGGCTTGCTGGACGCGTACGAAGCCGGCGTGGCCGCTTGCCATGCTGCCCTGCGCGACGGCCCGGTTAAGCAGCGCGAGCTGCTGGCGGACGTGCCGGGCGACGTCACTTGGGGCGTGAGGCTTGCGCTGGCCTTGCGCGGCCTTGCCAAGCGCGCAGACTTGGGCTCGGGGCCTCCGACGCTGCAACTAGTGGCCAAGGCGGAGGACGGCCAGGCCGTAGAGGAAGAGGAGGAGGACGGCGAGGGGGGGCTTGATGAGCTCGCCATGAGGTACTTGAGGCGTTCGGACCGGCAACGCATACGGACCTGGCATTCTGGATGGGCATCAAGACGGCGTCGGTGAAGGCCGCTACGCAGCGGTTGCTGGACGCCGGGAGGCTTTGCGAGATAGAGGTGCAGGCTGGGCCTTGCGAGACTGCTGAGGGCGACGCTGAGCCGAGGAAAAGGGACGCTGGTGTGGCCACTCGAGCCAGCAAGCGGCGCAAGGTGGCAGGAGCTGCTGCTGCTGCCGCTGCAGGCAGCAAAGCAAAGGCAAAGGCGGAGGGGGAGGCGGGGGGGGGAGCGCTCTTAGCCGCCTGGTCCCACGATCTGGCGTCCAGACTGCTCGTCTGCGCCGACGCGAAAGAGCCACCGCGCCAAGTAGTACCTAGCGAATGGCCTGCGCGACTGCTTGGGCGCTTCGAGACGGCGCTCATGGCGCACAAGAGCCGCGAGTGGCTGCTGCACCCGGCCGCTCGCAAGGTGGTCTTCACGCGCAATGCGCACATCCTCGCCACGGTGCTGGTGCAGGGCCGCGTGTGCGGCACGTGGACAGTCACGCGTAACGGCGACGAGTTGCAAGTGGTCGTCACGCCGCTGCCGGTCGCGCAGGGCGGCGCTCTGTTGCGCCGCGGACCTCACCTCGAGCGCACGCTGGAACAGCTGCGCGAGTGCGCGGAGGATCTCGCCCACTTTCACGGCGCCACGTCCGCGACGATGCAAGTCTGGTGACACAAGAAGGACATGAATGAAATTGGAGCCTGCCGTCGCCGCCGTCGCCGCCCAGGTCAGACGGCGACGCCGATGGCCTCCGAGATACGACCCAGCGTGCCCTTTCCAACGCCGCTCGCGAATAGCGCGACCTCGGGAGGGAAAAGGCTTGCTCCCGCGCGCCGCGAGACCCGATGCAAGCACCTGGCCGCCCGCCTCTCCGATGTCCGGTTGTCCACGAGCAACAGCTTTTCGAGGGCGAGGCGCTCGTTGCTCGCAAAGGCCTTGGCGGCGAACGCGTCGGCGGCCAGGACGCCGAGCTTGCAAGGCATGAGGTTGAGCGAGGCGAGCCGCCGGTTGCGCAGCAAGCCATGCTCCAGTGCCGTGCCGCCAGCGTCGCCGAACGCGTTGCCCTGCAACTCGAGCGCGTCGAGCGCTGAGCGGCCGCTAGCGAGCGCCTCGCCGAGTGCTGCGGCTGTCGCCTCGCCGAGGCCGCACGTGCTCAGGTCGAGCGCGCGCAGGGTCTTATTGCGCCGCAGCCCTTGCGCCAGCGTGTCGCCGCCGTCGTCGCCAATCGCGACGCTGCCAGCGAGGTCGAGCACGCGCAAGCAGTTCGAGGCGGCGCAGCCTAATGCCGCGCCAAGCGCAGCCGCAGTGGCCCTGCCGAGGCTGCACTTGACCATGCACAGCTCTCGTAGCGCGTCGTTGTGGAGCAGTCCTTGTGATAGCATCTCGCCAGCTCGGTCGTCCACCAACAACGAGTCGAAGCTCAGGTCGACACCTTGCAGCTGCGACCCCCCTAGAGCGCTGGCCGTGGCCACACTGACGCGGCACTGCGGCATCCGCAGCACTCGCAGCGTCTCGTTGCGCAGTATGCCTTTTGCTAGCGTTGCACCAGCTGCGTCCTCGAGCGTCGTGTTGCTTTGCAAGTCGAGCACCGCGATCACCGAGCTCGAGCATCGCAGCGCAGCGGCCAGCGCTGCCGCCGCTCTCCCGGCGACAGCGTAGTCAGCGAGCGTATCCCCCGCAGCGTGCAGTTGCCCCAGAGTCCCTTTGCGACAGCCGCGACGCCATCTTCGCCCAGCATGCTCGAGTGCCGCGCCGATAGCGGCGCCGGCTGCAGGTCCAAGGTCGCACAGACCTAGCGATAGCGAGCGCAGCGTGGCGTTGCCACGCAAGCCTCGCGCAACAGCGGCGCCGCCGGCGTCGCCAAGGCCCGATTGAACGGCAGCGAGAGTGCTTGGATCGGCGGGCCGCTGCAATCGGCCGTGGTCAGGGCGGCGTGACCTGTGAGCTTGAGTGTGCGGAGGTGCCGGCCGATGCTCGCGAGAAGCGGCGGCAGCACCGGTGAATCCTGCGGCGTCTCGTGCAATTCCAATGCGCGCCAGTGGGCGTTGTTGCGTTTGCAGAGCAGCGCCGAGCAGCCGCCCGTGCGATACGCTTGGTCCAGCAGATGATGGTGCGGTAGGTGTTTTGCGTTGCAAGCGTCCACGACGAGCGTCTCGGTGCCGCCGCCGTCGCCGGCGAACGGCTTGAGGCCGAGCGGAAGCAAGAGCGCGTCGAGGGTGCCGCCGTGGTCGCTGCAGTCGATCTCGAGCGTCGTGTGCGCCTCGGGAACACTGCGCGGATGGCTTTGGCGGCCGAGTGGGCAAGCTCGAGGTCGCCAAGGAGTTGCGCGCGATGGCGCCACGTGGACCTTGCGGTACGTCGCGCCACGCCGCTCGATACCCGCGACTGCCGCGGTCGCCGTCGCCAGTCTGAGCTCGCTAGCGGTCAACGGGTGCCAAAATCAAGTCGCCAACGGCGGCGAGCCCTGGCTGCGCATGGGCGCTGCTTGCCGCTGAGGCTTGCAGGGCGCAACGAGCTCTATAGAGCGCCTGCAACCAGCCGGGGCAAGCGGCAGGCGCGCGTACACGCCACTGCGTGCACGCTGCTGGGGCGCTAGGCTGCGCCCCACCCCACTCGACCCCAGCGGGCTTTGGAACTTTGCTGTCGTCGGGACGTGACACGGGTCCCCGTGTCACGTCCAGCACAAAGTCCAGCACCACGTCGGCGCTGGGCAAGTCGCTCGAGGAGCTGCATCCCACTGCAACCGCCGACGAGCACTTTCGTACTGGTCCTGGCAAGGCAAGGCTAAATTCAGGCTCTCACACAACAGCTTGAACCTGCAAGACGGGCTCAAGGCTCGAGGCGTCGCGTAGCACTGTTCAAAAGGTAGGTCGTGGTGATGGCGGTGACGTTCGCACCTTTGCTCACGTTGCGCGCGCGCCAAAGTGGCGGTGAATGAGCCAAAGATCTCGTCCGGCGGCGAGAGTCACAGAAGGAGCCGACTGCCCACCACAAGTCCCCCTCCTTGGGCCGCCAGCGACGCTTACGCTGGGAGGGAAGGCAAGCCCAAGCTCGAGAAGCTCGCCCTGGCTCCATGCAGCCTCTGCACGCACGGAGATGATGGTGGGCAGGAAGCGAACCCCGGTCACAGTTCAGCGTACGCTTGGGCCTGGTTCAGCTCGGTTTTTTTCCCCTCCACACCCAGCCAGGGCTTGGGCGAGGCTCAAGGGGCGAGAGGGAGAAAGAAGCTGGTGGACGGTGAGCTCGAATGCTCGAACGCATCTCCTTTGGGGCATTCCGCAAGCGTTCGTTGGTGTCGGCAGCTCGGTCAACCAACTTTATGTCAACCACTTTTTTGCTAAGGCTTGAGCCTGCCGTAGGTGCAATCACGTGCAAGCGTTCGGTGGTGTCGCACGAACGCTCCAACGCTCCAACGCTCGCAAGCCGTCACTTTTGGGGCGCGTCTGGCGCCTTGGCGTGGCGTGCCATCGGGCAGAACCCAATCGACAACAGGAATAAGAAGAGCAATAGCAGCCAGCAGCAACAGCAGGAAAACAACCAACGATGGCCAAGATCAGCATCATTCTCATGCTCGCTGCCGCCGGGCAGACGCTCGCGAGCAGCTTGCGCAAGACCAGCGCGACCACCTGCGGCAATGACGTGATCGAGGTGGGCGAGGAGTGCGACGGCGGGCCGTGCTGCACCTCGGAATGCACCTTTGCCAGCTTTGGCTCGACGCGAGAGCACCCTGCCGACCGGTGCGGCCGCCTCGGGCATGTGCGTGGAGGCCGAGTGCGTCAGCTACGAGGCGCAATGCTCGGCTGCCGGCGAGCTGTTTGGCTCGTTTGACGCCAAGCCGTGCAAGACGGACGCCAACGCCAACCCCTGCCAGATGCTAACCTGCGAGGAGAACGACCAGTGCCGCGAGTACTCGCTCGGCGACGACAACATCCCGCTGACTGTGCAGCCGGCCCTGCGGCGACGCGAGCATGTGCTGGGACGGCGTGTGCACGCCTGTGGCGGAGGTCGCCGCCAAGGAGGAAGCGGCAAAGCTGGGCAGCCCGCCGATCGTGGAGCTCAGCCAGGTGGAGGCCGAGCCCATGTCCACGGACGAGGACGGCGACGGGCGCCTGCTCTCGAGCGGCACGTACTACCAGATCAAGAACCCGGCCAGCGGACGCTGCATGACGATCAGCCACGACGGGAACCTGTACATGCAGGTCTGCCACGGCGGCTGGTCGCAGCGGTTCCGGGTCGATGCTTACTGGCGCATCGTGGCGGGCAACAGCAACCAATGCGTCGACTACAACTTTTCCAACGGGAACCTCTACTTGCATGACTGCCACAGTGGCAGCAACCAGCGGTTCTTCATTGACTGGCGCAACCGTATCGTGACGCGGTACAACGGTCATTGCGTCGATCGGCACATGCACACGAACAACCTGTACGTGCACACTCTTGCCACATGGCTCCAACCAGGTGTTTCACTTTGAGCGCCTGTAAATCGAATCGAAACGAACACAGGAAGAAGATTCGTTATCTCCAGAGCGAGTAGCGAGCGCGCGCGCGCGCGCGATGACAAGCCAGCTTGCTCACTTGCACGCTCGCATACCGGGCCTGTCAAGCAGCTAACTCCAACTGGGGGACGCCAAAAACGCTGTCGCCCAATGCGCGCGGCTCACAGACGGCAGGTGGGCACTCGACGGCCCCAGCGACGACTGTGCTGTAGACGGAATGTCACTCCAGGACTCGTACGGCGCTGGTGACGCTGGCGCGAGTGCGGTTATGTCTCGACTTTCTTGAACAGTCGAGACGTGGCCCGAGGACCAAGTTGCTCGGCGCCGCGGCGAAGCAAAACCGCTGCTCTATCGCCACGGGCTCTGACATTGATGCGGACACCAGCACGGCCAGCGCCACGCGAGGCAACAGCACCAGCGGCGGCGAAAGCTGTGACGAGCAAGCCGAAAGAGCGTACTCCAAGTACCGCACTTGTGTACCGGTAATCTGACTGACACGATCGTCAAGGAGCCTGGTGGAACCATGCAGCAAAATGGGAAAAAGCAAGCGCAGCGACCAGAAGAGCCAAAATGAGTGCTTTGCGGGCGGAGCAAAACAAGCAACACTCGCGCTTCCCACCTGGTCCCCCACGGTAGTACTAGACGAGCCCTACAGGGCTTAATTACGGAGTTCGAATATGATTATAGATATATATATCTAACCTTGGCACTCGGTGCGCAAGGGGGTGGAACGGCTACGCTACCCCTGGCCAAGCGGCACCTGGACCGGGTAACGTCGCACCCGCTCTGCTGGAGCAGGTACGCAGGAGCTCTTCCTTCGCAAGCACCGCGCCGAAGAGCGCGCGCTTCTGCAAAAAGCTGCTCGGCGACCAGATCACGGAGGATCAGGTGGGCATGTGTCGTCCGCTGTTCTTTGATGTTTTTTTGCAGACGACCCAGCACGACCTGGGCCTCGTGACCAAAAGCGCCACCGAGCTCAATGACAAATGGAAGAAAGTCCATCTGCAGCTGTTCGCAGGAAGCCTGGTGCTTGGTCTTCGAATGAGATCCGATGAACTCCTGTGGTATGATCGCTTGTAATCGAATGTCGCTTGCTCGTGCTCATTTAACCCCATCCACTCATTTTGAAGTCCTTAGGAGAAACAATAGCGAAAACACTAGGACTCTACAAATAAGTGACATGAACGCCAACTCCACAACGGATCAGGATCTTTTTTCTCGACGAGCACAGTGCCTCTCGAGCTGGGACAACCGAGCAGCTGCTTGCAATCGCGGCGCCGCAAGTGAGCGGAGGCGCCGCTGGTGCCGCATAGGCCGTGGGCCCTTCGGTGCTAGAGCGCCAAGTGCAAAGCTATAATCTTGTCCACGTTGATTTGTGAACATTTTGGGCTCGAAGCGACTTGCTCAATCAAGTGCCTTTTTGTTTGCCGCTGGCCGCAGCAAGAACGACGATGGTGGTCAAAAGCTAGGAGTTACTGCGAGTAGACAGACGCTGCCAGGCCGTCTGCCAGGCCCGCAGCGCATTGTGGCGCGTCCAAGGAGAGAAGTGCAAGTTGATGGTTGGGCGGAACACAAGGTCGGCGCGCGCCCGAGCAAGGTCGAATAGAAGACGAAAAGATGTCAGGAGGCTCGATGGTCTCGGCGGGGAGGCGGTGGCGGCCTTTGACGGCTTGACTGCCTCGCTTGTCGGCTTGGGCGCTCTGTACAGCGCGAGACAGAGCGAAGAGTTGGCCTCCGCGTCGAGGCAACGATCGACGAGTGGCGAGTATTGAGGCCAGGTGACGCAACGATGGGCGCGGCCTTGCTCAAGCAGAGGGTGCTAGGCACTTTGCCGGGCTCTGGGCGCGATGTGGCTAGCTCATGGGTAGCAAATTGATGGTTCCCAGAGCAGCGGAAACGAGCTCATGCAGAGGACGAGCTATCGGCGCGGAGGCCGGAAGAGGACCTTGGTTGCTTTGTCGAGCGAGTGGAGGGGCCTGCTGACGGCCTCGCGGCGCGGCGGATCAGCTTGTTCGCTCTAAACGAGTCGAACAAGGAGGACAAGCCCGTGAGGGTGCGGAAGCGAATCAGCGGCAAGGAGCGAGCACAAGGGGCAGCAGACCAGCGATGGGCGCGGCCTCGCCTGGGCAGAGGGCGTTTAGGTCGTTTGCCGGGCTCTGGGTGCGATGTGGCTTGCGTGAGAGCAAGAAATTGATGGTTACACAGAACAGCGGAAACGAGCTCACGCTGAGGCCGAGATACGGGCAGAGAGGCCCGTTGGGGGCCTTGGCTTTGTCGGGCAAGTGGAGAGGCCCATTGACAGCTTCGCGGCGCGCCGTATCGGCTTGCGCACTCTGAGCAGTCGACCGAGGCCAGCAAGCCCGTGACGATGCGGAAGCGAACCAGCGACAAGGAGCGAAAACAAGGGGCAGCAGATGCAGCGATGGGCGCGGTCTCACCTGAATGGAGGGCGCTAGGCGCATTGCTGGGCTCTGGGCTCGATGCGGCTTGCGCGAGGGCAGCAAATAGATGGTTGCGCAGAACACTGGAAACGAGCTCACGCTGAGGCCGAGATACGGGCGGAGAGGCCCGTTGGTGGCCTTGGTTGCTTTGTCGGGCGAGCGGAGAGGCCCACTGACGGCTTCGTGGCGCGCCGTATCGGCTTGCACACTCTGCGCAGGTCGACCGAGGCCAGCAAGCCCGTGACGGTGCGGAAGCGATTCAGCGACAAGGCGCGAGTGCAAGGGGCAGCAGACGCGACGGTGGGCGCGGCCTCACCTGGGTGAAGGGCGCTAGCGCGTTTGGCGGGCTCTGGGCGCGATGTGGCTAGCGCGAGAGCAGCAAACAGGGGTGCACAGTTCGGTGGAAACGAGCTCACGCTGAGGCCGAGATACGGGCGGAGAGGCCCATTGGCGGCCTTGGTTGCTTTGTCGGGCGAGTGGAGAGGGCTACCGACTGTCTCGCGGCGCGCCGTATCGGCTTGCGCACTCTGAGCAGGTCGACCGAGGCCAGCCAGCCCGTGACGATGCGGAAGCGACACAGCAACATGGAGAAGGGCCTGGGAGCAGGAACGCAACGGTGGGCGCGACCTCATCTGGGCGGAGGGCGCTAGAGTGTTTGCCGGGCTCTGGGCGCGATGTGGCTTGCGCGAGGGCAGCAAATTGATGGTTGCGCAGAACAGTGGAAACGAGCTCACGCCTACGCCAGGATACGGGCTGAGAGGCCGGAAGAGGGCCTTGGTTGCTTTGTCGGGCAAGTGGAGGGGGCACTGACTGCCTCGCGGCGCGCCGTATTGGCTTGTACACTCAGAGCAAGTCGAACACGGCCGCAAAGCCCGTGACGGTGCGGAAGCGAGAGAGCGTCAAGGAGGGGGGCCTGGGAGCAGGGAACGCAACGATAGGCGCGGCCTCGCCTGGGCGGAGGCGCCAGTGCGTTTGCCAGGCTCTTGGCGCGATGTGACAGGCGCGAGAGTAGCAAAATGTTGGTAGCCCAGAGCAGCAGAAACGAGCTCATGCAGAGGACAAGCTATCGCGCGCGAGGCCGGAAGGGGGCCTTGGTTGCTTCTTCGACGAGCGAAGAGGCCCATTGACAGCTTCGCGGCGCGCCGTATCGGCTTGCGCACTCTGAGCAGTCGACCGAGGCCAGCAAGCCCGTGACGGTGCGGAAGCGAATCAGCGACAAGGAGCGAGTACAAGGGGCAGCAGATGCAACGGTGGGCGCGTCCTCACCTGGGTAGAGGCGCTAGCGCGTTTGCCGGGCTCTGGGCGCGATGTGGCTAGCGCGAGAGCAAGAAATTGATGGTTCCGCAGAACAGCGGGGACGAGCTCACGCCGAGGCCGAGATACGGGCGGAGAGGCCCGTTGGAGGCCTTGGTTGCTTTGTCGGGCGAGCGGAGAGGGCTGCTGACGGCTTCGTGGCGCGCCGTATTGGCTTGTGCACTCTGAGCAGGTCGACCGAGGCCAGCACGCCTGTGACGGTGCGGAAGCGAATCAGCGACAAGGAGCGAGTACAAGGGGCAGCAGACGCAACGATGGGCGCGGCCTCGCCTGGGTAGAGGGCGCTAGAGCGTTTGCCGCGCTCGTGGCGCGATATGGCAGGCGCGAGAGCAGCAAATTGGTCGTTGCCTAGAGCAGCGGAAACAAGCTCACGCACGCGGACGCCAGGATACGGCGGAGAGGTCCGTTGGGTGCCTTGGGTGCTTTGTCGGGCGAGTGGAGAGGCCCATTGATAGTTTCGTGGTGCGCCGTATTGGCTTGCGCACTCTGAGCAAGTCGACCGAGCCAGCAAGCCCGTGGCGGTGTGGAAGCGACACAGCGACAAGGAGCGAGCACAGGGGGCAGCAGACGCAACGGTGGGCGCGGCTGCACCTGAGTGGAGGGCGCTAATGCGTTTGCCGGGCTCTGGCGCGATGTGGCTTGCGTGAGAGCAAGAAATTGATGGTTCCGCAGAACAGTGGAAACGAGCTCACGCCTACGCCAGGATACGGGCTGAAGGCCGGAAGGGGGCCTTGGTTGCTTTGTCGGGCGAGTGGAGAGGCCCAATGACGGCTTCGTGGCGCGCTGCATCTGCTTGCTCACTCTGAGCGAGTTGAACGAGGCCAGCAAGCCCGTGACGCTGCGGAAGCGAAACATCGACAAGGAGCGAGACCTGGGAGCAGGGAGCGCAACGAAGGGTGCGGCCTCGCCTGGGTGGAGGGCGCTAGAGCGTTTGCCGGGCTCTGGGCGCGATGTGGCTGGCGCGAGGGCAGCAAATTGATGGTTACACAGAACAGCGGAAACGAGCTCACGCTGAGGCCGAGATACGGGCTGGGAGGCCGGAAGAGGGCCTTGGTTGCTTTGTCGGGCGAGTGGAGAGGCCCAGTAACGGCTTCGTGGCGCGCTGAATCTGCTTGCTCACTCTGAGCAGGTCGACCGAGGCCAGCAAGCCTGTGACGGTGCGGAAGCGAAACAGCGACAAGGAGCGAGTACAAGGGGCAGCAGACGCAACGATGGGCGCGGCCTCACCTGGGTGGAGGGCGCTAGTGCGTTTGCCGGCTCTCGGCGCGATGTGGCTTGCGCGAGAGCAAGAAATTGATGGTTACACAGAACAGCGGAAACGAGCTCACGCGGACGCCAGGATACGGGCGGAGAGGCCCGTTGGGGGCCTTGGTTGCTTTATCAGGCGAGTGAAGAGAGCTGCTGACAGCTTCGTGGCGCGCCGTATCGGCTTGCACACTCTGAGCAGGTCGACCGAGGCCAGCAAGCCCGTGGCGGTGCGGAAGCGACACAGCGGCAAGGAGCGAGTACAAGGGGCAGCAGACGCAGCGATGGGCGCGGCCTCGCCTGAGCGGAGGGCGCTAGTGCGTTTGCAGGGCTCTCGGCGCGATGTGGCTAGCGCGAGAGCAAGAAATTGATGGTTACGCAGAACAGTGGAAACGAGCTCACGCTGAGGCCAGGATACGGGCGGAGAGGCCCGTTGGGAGCCTTGATTGCTTTGTCGGGCGAGTGGAGAGGGCTGCTGACGGCTTCGTGGCGCGCCGTATCGGCTTGCGCACTCTGAGCAGGTCGACCGAGGCCAGCCAGCCCGTGACGATGCGGAAGCGAATCAGCGACAAGGAGCGAGTACAAGGGACATGAGATGCAACGGTGGGCGCGGCCTCGCCTAAGCGGAGGGCGCTAGTGCGTTGCCGGGCTCTGGGCGCGATGTGGCTAGCGCGAGAGCAAGAAATTGATGGTTACGCAGAACAGCGGAAACGAGCTCACGCTGAGGCCGAGATACGGGCGAAGAGGCCCGTTGGGGGCCTTGGTTGCTTTGTCGGGCGAGTGGAGAGGGCTGTTGACAGCTTCGTGGCGCGCCGTATCGGCTTGCACACTCTGAGCAGGTCGACCGAGGCCAGCAAGCCCGTGACGGTGCGGAAGCGAACGAGCGACAAGGAGCGAGACCTGGAGCAGGGAACGCAACGGTGGGCGCGGCCTCACCTGAGCAGAGGCGCTAATGCGTTTGCCGGCTCTGGGCGCGATGTGGCTGGCGCGAGAGCAGCAAATTGAGGTTGGGCGGAAACGAGCTCACGGACGCCAGGATACTGGCGGAGAGGCCCGTTGGAGGCCTTGGTTGCTTTGTCGGGCGAGTGGAGAGAGGCACTGACTGCCTCGCGGCGCGCTGTATCCGCTTGCGCACTCTGAGTAGGTCGGCGAGGCCAGCAAGCCCGTGACGGTGCGGAAGCGAAACAGCGACAAGGAGCGGGATCTGGGAGCAGGGAGCGCAACGAAGGGTGCGGCCTCGCCTGGGCAGAGGCGCTAGGCCCATCGCCGGGCTGGGCGCGATGTGACAGGCGGAGGGCAGCAAACAGATGGGTGCACAGTGCGGCGGAAACGAGCTCACGCTGAGGCCGAGATACGGGCGGAGAGGCCCGTTGGTGGCCTTGGTTGCTTTGTCGGACGAGTGGAGAGGCCTGTTGACAGCTTCGTGGCGCGCCGTATCGGCTTGCGCACTCTGAGCAGGTCGACCGAGGCCAGCAAGCCTGTGACGATGCGGAAGCGACACAGCAAGGAGCGAGTACAAGGGGCATGGGACGCAACGGTGGGCGCTATCTCGCCTGGTCGACGGTGCCAGCCACTTGCCGGGCTCTGGGCGCGATGTGACAGGCGCGAGAGCAAGAAATTGATGCTTGCCCAGAGGAGCGGAAAAGAGCTCACGCTGAGGCCAGGATATGGGCGTGGAGGCCCGTTGGGGGCCTTGGTTGCTTTATCGGCGAGTGGAGATGCCCACGGACAGCCTCGCGGCGCGCTGTGTCGGCTTGCTCACTCTGATCAGGTCGACCGAGGCCAGCAAGCCCGTGACGGTGCGGAAGCGACACAGCGGCAAGGAGCGAGTACAAGGGGCAACAGACGCAACGGTGGGCGCGGCCTCGTCTGAGCGGAGGGCGCTAGTGCGTTTGCCGGGCTCTGGGCGCGATGTGGCTTGCGCGAGAGCAAGAAATTGATGGCTACAAAGCAGAGCGGAAACGAGCTCATGCAGAGGACGAGCTATCGGCGCGGAGGCCGGAAGAGGGCCTTGGTTGCTTTGCCGAACGAGTGGAGAGGCCTGTTGACAGCTTCGTGGCGCGCCGTATCGGCTTGCGCACTCTAAGCAGGTCGACCGAGGCCAGCCAGCCCGTGACAGTGCGGAAGCGACACAGCAACATGGAGGAGGGCCTGGGAGCAGGGAGCGCAAACGGTGCGCGGCCTCGCCTGGAGGGCGCTAGAGCGTTGCCGGGCTCTGGGCGCGATGTGGCTTGCGTGAGGGCAAGAAATTGGCTACGCAGAACAGCGGAAACGAGCTCACGCGGACGCCAGGACGGGCTGAGAGGCCGGAAGAGGGCCTTGCTTGCTTTGTCGGCGAGTGGAGAGGGCTGCTGACGGCTTTGTGGCGCGCCGTATCCGCTTGCTCACTCTGAGCAGGTCGACCGAGGCCAGCAAGCCCGTGACGGTTCGGAAGCGAATCAGCGACAAGGAGCGGGGTCTGGGAGCAGGAAGCGCAACGGTGGGCGCGGCCTCACCTGAGTGGAGGGCGCTAGAGCGTTTGCCGGGCTCTCGGCGCGATGTGGCTTGCGCGAGAGCAAGAAATTGGTGGCTACGCAGAACAGCGGAAACGAGCTCACGCTGAGGCCGAGATGCGGGCGGAGAGGCCCGTTGCGGGCCTTGTTTGCTTTGTCGGGCGAGTGGAGAGGCCCACTGACTGTCTCGCGGCGCGCCGTATCGGCTTGTGCACTCTGAGCAAGTCGAACGAGGCCAGCAAGCCCGTGGCGGTGCGGAAGCGACACAGCGGCAAGGAGCGAGTACAAGGGGCAGTAGACGCAACGATGGGCGCGGCCTCGCCTGGGTGGAGGGCGCTAGAGCGTTTGCCGGGCTCTCGGCGCGATGTGACAGGCGCGAGAGCAAGAAATTGATGGCTACGCAGAACAGCGGAAACGAGCTCACGCTGAGGCCGAGATACGGGCGGAGAGGCCCGTTGGTGGCCTTGGTTGCTTTGTCGGGCGAGTGGAGAGGCCTGTTGATAGCTTCGTGGCGCGCCGTATCGGCTTGCGCACTCTGAGTAGGTCGACCGGGCCAGCAAGCCCGTGACGGTGCAGAAGCGAATCAGCGGCAAGGAGCGAGACTGGGAGCAGGGAGCGCAACGAAGGGTGCGGCCTCGCCTGGGCAGAGGGCTCTAGTGTGTTTGCCGGCTCTCGGCGAGATGTGACAGGCGCGAGGGCAGCAAACAGATGGGTGCACAGTGCGGCGGAAACGAGCTCACGCGGAGGACAGGCTATGGACTGGCCGGGTGGAAGGGAGCTTTGTATGCTTTCTCCGACGAGTGGAGAGGCCCAGGACGGCTTCATGGCGCGCTGCATCTGCTTGCTCACTCTGAGCGAGTTGAACGAGGCCACAAGCCCGTGACGCTGCGGAAGCGAAACATCGACAAGGAGCGAGACCTGGAGCAGGGACGCAACGAAGGGTGCGGCCTCGCCTGGGCAGAGGGCGCTAGAGCGTTTGCCGGGCTCTGGGCGCGATGTGACAGGCGCGAGAGCATCCAAATCGAAATTTCGCGGCCTTGGACACTGGAACGCACGCCGAGGCACCAGGATGCAGGGTAGAGGACGGAGCAGCGCCCTGCGCTCTCGACACACAGGTGAAAAGCACTGCCGCCGGGCTCGCAGCTCCGCGTTTCACTTGTGGCGACCTGTCGAGCAGGCTTGAGACGAAGAGTTACCCGAAGACGACCTATCTGGGCTGGTAAAGAGCGCTTGCAGCGCGGCAGAAAGCGCGGCAACGCTCGCGTCCGTGTGGTAGACTAGCGGTTTCATGAGCTGAACTCGTCGCTCCTCGAGGCTCGATCCTCTCCAGCGGGCTCGTCATGGTCGTTGTCGTCGCTCAGGCTTGATGGACTTGTGGTGGACGGCTCGCAGGGGACCAAGAGGGGCAGGGGCAGGGGCAGAAGACGGCATGGGGCTTGGGCCGGCAGGCGGTGACGGTCACTGGCCAGCTTGGCGACTCGTTGCTGGGCGGCAACAAGTCCGCGGCGGTGCTTGTCGCCTTCGTTGACATCGAGGTGGGCTTGGCCAAGGAGCGGCGACCAAGTGAGACGAAGTGGCGAAGGGGCCGGGTGCCTGGGCTCTGGGCCAGGATATGGAGCGCGCCGAGGTGTTGCGGCGGTTTGGCGACGCCCTGGAACACCGTGGCGCCGGTTGGACCTGGCATGAGGAGGACAACGCGCATGAGGATTATTGTGGCCACTCTAATGATGCATTACCGTGAGGCGGGCCGGAGCGAGACGTCGAGGGCGTTCATGGCCACGAGGGGGAGGTGGAGGCGTGCATGATCGTCCTCGCCGCCGCAGTCATCGTGATGGGCAATCCCACGAGACGCTCCACGACGACCAAGATGAATAGGTGGAGAAGCAAAGGATAGACGGACACCAGCCAGTGCAAGGCGCGGGCATCGAAAGCAGGCTTGGTTCGTACCGTGCCAATAGCGGTACGCCAGGCCATCTGATGGCGCTGCGGCTCTGGCCTGGTGCGCTTGGCTTGGCAAGCTGGACGAAGAACAAGAGTGAAGCCGACGACGACGTCCAAGGCGCAAGGCATCGTGCAAGGCAGAGTAGACCCACAAGCAGCCTGGGGAGCTTGAATGGCTCGAGGCGCAGGCGGAGAAGAGCGCAAGCAGTGCCGCTGCGTTTCTTGTCGGTCTGAAGGCTGGAAGCAACGAGACGACCAAGGTGGACGTGTTGGTGATCTCGTCGATGGAAGGCAAAGCCACCAAGGAGGCCGATGGCGTGGCCGGAAACACGGCAGGGCTCGGCAGGGTGCGCGGGAGAAGCGCTTTGCGGGCTGCAGCGTTGGCGCAGCATGGCGCGACGAGCTCGGAGAGACAGGTTGCCAGCAACGCAGAGAAGGAAGCAAAGGTGAGGGCGGAGCGCGCGCAAGAGAACTCGATCGCGTCGTGGCGCAGGTAGACGAAGGCTGTGTAGCGCTCGGCGGCACTCGGTCCGGCTCTCGAGCGGGTCTTGTGTCGCCGCGGTTGCTTGGAAGGGCAAGGTGGTCGTTGCCCGGCTTGGTCGTGAGTGCACCAAGAGAGGCATGACAAAGAGGTGGAGGAGGTCAAGACGGAGGGTGAAGGAGGTCGAGGCAAAAGGCGTTGGAGAATACTGCACGGCCAAGCGTCATGTTGCGTTGCTGGGCGCCGTTCGTGGCGTTGACGAGCTGGAAAAAAAAAAGTGGAGGATGGCTGCCAGCAACGTCGCAGGGCGTGCAGACGCAAGGATAGAGGGCCGAGAACACGATGATGAGCAGGATGTACGGCCGGGGGAGGCCGCCAAGGCGGCTACTGGTGACATTGTCGTCGTGGGTCATGGCGAACTCGAGGACAGCAAGTGGCGGAGAATGAACGTGTCGGCGGCAGGGCTCGTGCGCAAGGCACACAGACGGATGAGAGCCACACAGGCGGGTCTTTAGGGAGCTCGGGACATGGGCGCAGACGATCGTCAACAGTGCCGCGGATTCTGTGGTCGCGTGGTGCGCTTGAAGCACAATGTCCGAGCCGAGCAAGTTGGGGTGAAGTGGAGGCGGTGTGGCGAAGGACAGGGGCGTTGCGGGGCTGGGAACAGGGCGGTAACCATCGGCCAGAGCAGGGAGGTACACTCCAGTCTCTCATGGGTGCTCTTACGTTCCCAGAGCAGTGAAGTTGGCGTGGCTCAAGATTACTTACGCCGAGTTAAGACTGGTCGCGAGGTTGACAGCAAGCTAGAGAGTTACCCAACGCCCACTTCGATGCCGAGTGGGGCTGCAGGGAGCACAGGCTGCCACCGGTAAAAACCGAGGTCTTGCGCATGTGCCACCGCTGGTGGGGCGAGCGGCTCCTGGTTCGCCAGGACGCGCGCAATAGGTGCCGCTGGTGCTGGAAGATCGTCTCCACGAGGAGGCGACGGCTGGCAGCGAGGCCGTCGAGTTGGTGCTTGTCGTAGTAGTCGCGCACGATGCGGCGGAGTGCGGGCCAGTCGCCGGCCGTGCCACCTGCCGTAGAGAGGACCGGATGAGGAGCTTGTTGGAGCCAAGGGCGGCGTCGTACTTGTCATGCTTGGCCTTGCAAGCGGCGGCCGCGACGGTTGGCAAAGAGCGCTCCGTGACAAAGCTCGTTGAGCTGATAGTGTTCACGGCAGTCACATCAATGATGACCGGCTTGCGTGGCTGTGGCAGTGCTGGTAAAGACCTCTTTGCAGCACGACCAAGGGAGAGCGATAGGTGGAAGGGTCATGGAAAGGTGCGATGACCCGGCTCAGGAGGCGATGACGCCAGGAGAGTTTGTCGCTGTGGCCTGGAGTAGGGGGCTGTGGGTTGTTGCAAGATGTGAGTTGAAGATCTTGGGTGTGGCTTGGTTGTTCTGAGAGGCGAACACGAGGCAGTAGGCGGTGCCCAACAGGCGGAGGAGCACAAGGCGGGGGTGGAGACGCTGGTTCCGAGGCCAGCCGATGCGCTTGCTGTTCTGGGCGCTCATGGCAGCGTCAGAGACGACGGAAGGGTCTCGGTGTTGGCAAGGTGACGCTGCAGAGCGCAGAGAACCGCCAAAGGAGGGCAAAGAAGGCGGCGCAGGGTGGGTTGGAGAGGAGACAGAGGCCGCGAGCTTGCTCATCAGCCGTAATGGACCAGGGCGTGCTCACGAGCAAGGAGAAAGTTTGGTCTTGTTTGGGCTGAGAAGGAGCAGAAGCCACCTGTGCAAGAGGAGGCGGTGTAGCGCCAGGCGAGGAGTGTTGGGAGCTAGGATCGGCGCGATGGAAGAGATGAGGCGCCGCCCACGCGTCTTGCTAATCGGATCTCGCGTCTTGGAGTGTCAAGAACGAGAAGAGGGCGGGCGACCAGGGAGAGGGTTGAACGCACGCACGCGCAAGCCAGGCTGCGAGAGGAAGAGTGCGATAGACGGACTGGCGAGGGCGCGACAGATAGAGTGCGGGTCATCGTGGTGCTTGGCCGCAGGCTTGGTTGCCTGGGCGGCTGCAAGGACAATCTGACTGCTTGGGTGTGGTCGAGTGGACGTCTAGGGAGAATCGGAGGCAGTGGACGGCAGGGACGAGATTGAGGTGGCGCAGGACGAGGATGGAGAGGCTCGGCAGCCGAGTCGAGTCGCCATGCTCGGCAGTGTCAGCCGCGTCGGCAAGTTGGAAGGAGATGGTGACAGTGGCAAAGGGAGATGAAGAGCCGGAGAGCGAGTGGACGGAGGGCAAGCAAGCACGACGGGGGCAACAGGGATGGAGGTGACGTAGACCAAGGCAGCGAGCTGCACTAGCGGCATTGCCGTGAACCATGGCGTGATGGCAAAGAAGCACACGGCCAGGCAAGCAAGCGAAGAAGAAGAATGGTTGGAAGCAGGCACGACGAGATGGCTTGAGAAGCAGCGCAGACGGGATGCAGGGCCGCGGCGGGGCTCGGGACGCAGGTGAAGTTGGCAGCCAGCGCCACTGCCGCTCCTTGGGTCGTGGTGCGGCGTTCGAGGAGCAGCACAGAGCGAGAAGGTTGTCGAGGGTGGGCATGTGTCACAGAGGAAAGGTTACACGGGGCTGGAGACGAGTTGAACGCCGCAGATGGATGCAGGAGTGGCTGTTGATGGGCTTTGCCGGTGGCGTGGCGTCGTTTAGGATGAGCGAGTGGCTGAGTTGGGCGAGATGAGGAGTTGTCGAGAGCGCATGGGCAAGCCAGGCGGTGGCGAGAGAGAGGAGAGTGGATCGGAAGGCTTGTTGGGGACGTGGCACAGGTGGATCAGAGCATCGGCACGGCTGAGAGCTCAGAGATCTGGCGCAGGTGGCTGCTCTAGGTGGTTGAACAAACACAGCACTTGTGGTGGTGCGGTTGGTCAGTCTGGGAGGCGAGGTTGAGATCAAGAGTGGCGGTGAACAGGTCGAGGAGCCCGGGTAGAGGGTGGAGGTGAGCAGCAACCAACTCGACACGGCGCTTGATTGGTCTGGCAAGAACAGCAGCGTCGGCGACTTGCGCGCGCTTCAAGACGAGGATCGAGTTGAGAGCGAAGGAGTCTTGCGTTGTGAAGTAGGAGGGCTCGGAAGGCGGTATGGGACAAGAGGCACAGGCGATCGAGGCGGCAGACTACGGGCAAGCGTTAGAATGAGCCAGAGCGAGGTCGCGCAGAGACAGCAAGGTGTTTCTTGGGGTCGTGTAGCGCTTCCGAAACGGAGAGAGTGCGAGGCTGAGAAGAGGTCGGTCGCGATGAGGCGACGGAAGTGGCCGTGGTGGCCATTGGCAGCCTCGCTACTCTCATGGCCGTGCGCGAGGAGGTCGTGGACTCGTGGCGCTGGTGGTCGGTCGTTGTTGTTGTTGTGAGAAGCACGTCGACAAGAGCGCACGACTCGGCCGAAGACTCGGTTGGGCGATCAGCCAGAAGCCGATCCATGATGAAGGCCCTTCCTCGGAGCCAGTCTGTCCACAGATCGGTCAGCGAAGATTCGGCGAAGAAAGATCTTTTCGCCATCAAGATCGTGAGGAGATTTGGGCGAGCACAGGCCGCCCCGGCGAGGCTGCGATGGCAAGCGCGCAGGGGTGTGCGTGCGGGCGCGGGGTTGGTGTCCACTGGCTCCAGCTCACGGGGCTCGACTCGGGGCAGAGCGGTGGTGCGGTGCTGGTGTTGGAAGAGCAGGCTGGTGAATGAGTGAATGAATGAACTTTGGCGAAGGGAGGTGGCAAGAGACGAGTTGTGGCGGCGGCGATGGCGGCAGCGATGGTCTCGGGGTCGCACGCGGGCGTCGGCACAGCAACCAGCGCGAC